>JACEVL010000949.1:0-37500 GCA_020284085.1 Aporrectodea caliginosa
AAGTGAAACTTAGAGATAAGACGACGTTGCACACTTGTTTGATTGTCTGTTTGTCTTTCTGTATGTCTTCATGTCTGTCTGTTTGTCTGTCTGTTTTTCTGTCTGTCTTTCTGTCTGTCTTTCTGTCTGTCTTTCTGTCTGTCTTTCTGTCTGTTTCACACGCAAACAGGTATGCAGACTCACGTGCACACAGATAAAAGAGTAAAAACATGACAAGCGTCTGGAGTGCTAAAGACGAGAGAAGAGTGAGAAAGCGAGTATTTCGTGTCATAAATTGTCTCTAATCTCATGAGAGGCCCATTGTCTCGCTCGTTTAATCTTTCGTTACAGGATTTTTAGTTTAAATTAAGGATCTTTTTGGCAATTAATTCTAATGCAACCCAGACGCGTCCACTTTATTTATGTGCCACTGAAGGTTTCCGATTTGGATATGGCACCTAAGAACAACGCCTTCGAGAAATACATAAAAAGCGCTAAATAAATGTCCAGATTGTAGACCATAATCCATACAATATGGCACAAACATGCACGTACACAGGCAGAGACATAGACACAGGCAGAGACGCATACAGAAGGAGAGATATGTAAGTATGCACGCGGTATCTCCGAGAATTTTAGGATTTATAAAAAGTATTATAATTATTTGAGAGATACTACAACGCATCTGCAGGGAGGTACTCCCTCCATCAAGGCACTTTGTACATTTCCAGATAACTATCTTACTTACTTAACTAACTTACTTACTATACTAACCCTTCGTGCATGTCATTCAAGTCTAAACTCAAGAGTCAAGACTGATCTCTTCCCCGCTTCAGCAAGACAGTTCAAACTCGTCTAGGCCTGCTCCGAGCCTCCGACTCATCGCAACGTAAGCGCGTCGTTTCCCGCGCGGGCGCCCACGAATATATTACGCGCAAGTCGACGTCACACCAACCCCCTCCCCAAGCCCTCTCTCCATCAAGCCCGAAATGTGTGGCAGCTAGATTCATCCAGCAATCTGAGAAACGTGATCTCATTGCGTCGACCACAGGCACCCAATAGCCGTAAATATCTGATCAACGCGTACACAAACAAGTAAACAAATAAACCGCCAGATGACTCATCGATATGACGTTGTAGAATTTCCGCTACAAACGCTGAAACGCACGCTTTAAATTTGTAGAATATTCATAAGGAAAACTTACATTAACTTTACCTTCTGAAGAAATCAACACCAGGTGATTTTTTAACTTGACATAATACAATGGTATGCAATCAACGGCAAACCGCACCAAATCATGTCAACATCGAAAAGACCTTAACTGCGTAACAATGAACTACAAGCGTATTTTTCACACAACTGAATCGCTGTCGAATACCCTCTGTCTAATAGCCATCAAAAGCTCAAAGACTGTAATTATTGCCTGGCTCTAAGCCCTTACTGCCTGTCCAAGATTTAACGCTTAAGCCTATTCTATGGCCAGTTAGTGTCTGATGTATTCGCAGATATTTGTTTAGTAAAAGTCTGGGATGGTCAGAAGTCTGGCGTTCATTACATTAAGATTCGCCTGAGGTCCTGTGATGAATGTTTCAATCGCTGACCGCCTATGTATAGGAATCGTCTAATTTTGGCACACCATCAAAGACCAGCCAGACATCCTTCTTCCACTCCTTCTGCTCCTTATTCTCCTCTTCTTCCCCCCTCCTCCTCTCTTTCCTCTTCCACTCGTTTCGCCTTATCTCCTATTTCTCTTCCACTTTCTTCTCCTTATCTCCTATTTTTTTCTTCCTATTCATTCTTCTTTTCTCACATTTCTCTTCCACTTTCCTTCTCATTCTCTCCTATTTCTCTTCCCTTTCATTTCTCTTCTATTTCTCTTCCCTTTCATTTAGTTCTCTCCAATTTCTTTTCCCTCCTATTTCTCTCTTTCCTTTCCTTCCTCTCTTGCTTTCATACCATTGTTCATTCTTTTCTCCTCATTCTCCTCTTTTCTTCGTTTCCTCCTGTCTCCCTCCTCCTCCTCCTCCTCCTTCTTCTCATCTGATTCCTTCTCCTCCACCTTCATCAACTTCCTCCTCCTCCTTCTGTTCCTCCTCCTCCCGTCTTCCTTCTTCTTCTCCTCCTCCTCCACCTCCTCTTCGGACTATTACGTTTGACGAATGGAGTGCCTTCAACTGATCTACCCTCCGCTCTGTGGCGCCACTTGTTTCCTTTAATTTGTGTTCTTCGGACGGTTTTGGAGAGAGAAGACGCAGTGGCTGCCAGCGGCGGCTGAGACTGGAGACGCCGCCGCCGCCGCTGTGATTTAGTCAGCGGCGTCGCTGAGCGTGGAATGCCAAGACACAGGGCGTTCTTGGAGAGGGCTCGGGGGCTGCAGCAGCGGGGTACGTGCGCTGCCTGTAAGTGACCCTAGTTGAAATGATCATGAGGATTACGGGAGGAGGATAAGAGGCTTCTAGGTGGAGGATTAAAATCATGACGAGGATGACGATGATGACCTTGAGGATGAGGCGGAGGTCGAGTCGAATGGTGATGAGGAGGTTGATGCGATGAACAGGATCAGCGGGTAAGAGTAGGAACGAGGTAGCTTAGCAAGGAGTGGCGAAAATGATGGCAATGATGATGGCGATGATGAAAATGATGAGTGGCAGTGGTGACGGTGTTGCTAAAGATAACGATGATGATATGATGATGATGATGACTACACACATACGCACATAACATACACACATACATGCGTATATAGTATATACATAACCATACATATTTACATGCCAATATGCATCTAAAGAAATACATAAACGCGCCGACGATTCGTTTTACCGGATGACCTTACGCAAGTTAAAAATGTTTGTAATGATGATGAGGATGATGTTGTTGATGATGATGATGATGATGATGATGATGATGATGATGATGATGATGATGATGATGATGATGATGATGATGATGATGATGATGATGATGATGATGATATACATGCACATGTACACACTTGCATACATGAGTGCATATTCGAGCGTTCGCATCCAGAGAAACATACCGACATTGACCAAGAGACAGAGACAGAGACAGACAGGGATAGACCGACAGAGACAGAGAGAAGAGACAGACACAGACATAGAGAGAGACAGACAGACAGACACAGCGACAGAGGCAGAGACACAAACACAGACACAGACAGACACAGACAGAGACTGCATCATCTGAGCGATGTTATAGCGACGGTCGTCGTCGTCGACCAGAGGGCGCTGATATGGACAGCTGAGCAGGGCCTGTTTTGTCGGAATATTATTGATAATTGATTTCTTCATCCAGCCGATCAGACATCAAAGATCCTTCGTCGTGGGCGCCTCTGCGTGTGGGCTGCATACACACAAACACAATGCCCAACCTCCTCTTCCTCTTCGTCATACTCTCCTCCTCCTTGTCTGTTTCCTCCTCCTCTTCTTCCTGCTCTTCCTTCTCCTCCAGAGTACGCACACAGTGCGGCCTCCACTGCATTATACTTCTCTTTTCCTCCTCCTCCTCCTTTTCCTCCTCCTCCTCCTCCTTTTCCTTCTCCTCCATCTCGTTCTCATCCTGCTCCTGCTCCTGCTCTTCCTCCTCCTCCTCCTTTTCCTTCTCCTCCTCTTTTTTCTTCTCCTCCTTCTCCTCCTTCTCATTCTCCTCCTTCTCCTGCTCCTCCTCTTCCTGCTCCTCTTCCTCCTGCTCCTCTTGATCCTCACAGCACAGTCGATGTGTTCATGCACACACGCATTGCTCAACCGTCTCCTGCTTTGCGCAGAGTCTGCGCAACGAACGCGGTTGAAAGAGGGTTGATCAGGCCGTGGTCGGTTCTTACCTAGAAGGAAGCCACTCGAAGAGTTGCCTAGAATCGGTTTCGATGAGGGTTTCACACAGAATTATTAAAAACTGGCCACTATAGTACTTTTAGGAAATAAAGCAGAAATAGTTAACTAACGCGGAAAATTGTGAATATATAGTGTGTGAAAGCGGATACATGAATGAACAGTCGATATAATCAATGTATCTGGCTTGGTACTCGCCAGCAGCTGGATAAGCTGGACTTGGAGTCCCTCTCCGCTGAATTTCCTACCTTTACTTTTTCCACCTCGGTCCGCAACTTAGGGGTCATCCTGGACCAGGAACTCTCTTTCACGGGGCACATCACGGCATTGACTCGTTCTTGCTACTACCACTTGCGCCAGCTGCGGGTTGTCACTCGCTCTCTTTCTTCTTCATCTGCCTCCACTCTGGTCCATGCCTTTGTTAGTAATCGTTTGGACTACTGTTCTTCGCTCTACTGTGGACTTCCCCTAGTCCGTTTGCATCCTTTGGAAGGCGTTTTGCGGGCGGCAGCTCGTCTAATTGGTGGTGTCCCTAAGTTTGGCCACATCTCTGCATTTATGCGTGATGTCCTCCACTGGCTCCCGGTCCAGCAGCGCATCCATTATAGGGTCTCCTCCATTGTCTGGCACTGTGTTCTGGGCAGATCACCTGTTTATCTCCGGGAGCTCTTCACTTTAACCTCGGCATGCTCTGGTCGCCGATCTCTGCGCTCGGCCTCTAGGGGTGACTTCATAGTTCCGCATGCTCGCTCTGCTACTAGACAGCGTCGGGCTTTCTCGATCGTTGGTCCTTCCTTCTGGAATAGCCTCCCCTCTGACCTTCGTTCTCTCCCGCGAGACCTCTCTGATTCTTTCTATAGACTGCTTAAGACCTTCCTCTTTGACCGGGCCTGGGTCGGGAGCGCCTCTGAGTAGTTATCTTGAAGGGGCGCTATATAAATTTCATAGATAGATAGATAGATAGAAGTGATCGAGAGCGAGATGTCTAAGACACGTGAAAGGAACCAGGGAAGTTGAGGTAAAAGCAAATAGAGGTCTTCAGAAATTTTGGCAACTGCTTTCAAACTTTACAATTGTAGAGGACTAATGATTTCTTCAGAATGTAGTTTTTCGATATGAAAGTAGATCCTTTGTCATAAAAGTAAAAATGTCGAAATGACTAAATAGCAAACAATAAAATTTTATAAAACATTTTTCGCCATGTATATATTTTTTAGTTGTGCACGAGTTATGTATGGGCTAACTCAGTCACATGCAATTGCATTTGCACATGTAATATAAAACACGTGTGATTCTTAATAAGTATGCTCAAACGTAATCTATACGTCAGCGCAGATGTCCAGCTTCTATTTCATGTTTAAGCTTTGCATCAATGCAACTGCTCAAATAGCCTACATCTATAACTGATCTATGCTAATTTAAAACATCCTTACCATTAGCTTATCAAGTATACACTTCTGCTGTTCACTTAGTCACAGCCAAATACCTACAGGAAGCCATGCGATTGCAGTGGAAGAATTCGTTCTTGGCAGCGACCTTTTGAGTGGCGGCAGAATAACGTTGGGGAAAATCTGGGAGTAAAATTGAACTGAATTTCTTTAAGAGCACCCAGTCACCCCATCGTTGTCTCAACCAATATAATTGCCTGTTAAGTACTTTCATAAATGCAGCTGACGGAAAGGGGGCATACATTTGAACTGTCATGCTGACACGCATACCTGCATAAAAATCCTTCATCGGTCGCTCAAGTATTAAAGTTGTGATATCCAACCTGTCTGTTTTATTTCCAATAGTAGACCTACAGGCTACAGTCCTACAGTATAAAGCGCTTTGCTGTTTTAGGGCTATAGCTCCACTCTAAATTTACACATTTTATATTCGGGTTTTCCTACTGACATTGTGCTTCTTTGAAACTATTATAAGCATTGTTATTGTAAAGTGTGGGAGTTTGTATCGCGCGAAGAAAGATTACTTACTTGAAAACTTCCCGGGTGGTTAAACTACACCCACGGCCATACTTCGAAATCAACGAGATGGATATCTGTGACATGAGAACGTGTTCCATTCCACTGAATAAGGCTGCTTGTGGCTGCATGTTCCCAGCGAAGTTGAGTAGTATTTCTGGCTAAAGCACAGACTTGTTAATAGTAAGCGAACAGAGGTTAAAAAAATTGGCAGTTATATAATTATTATATATATCACGATGATATATTATATTGTATATTTTGGAAAACGGAGGCAGATACGGAGGCAGATACAGATACGAGGTCTCTTTGAGACTCTTTCCCATACTCACCTTGTCTATGTCTTCCTGCTCCCTATGATCCTATCTGTCTGTCTGCCTGTCTCTATCTATCTATCTATCTATCTATCTATCTATCTATCTATCTATCTATCTATCTATCTATCTATCTATCTGTCTATCTGTCTGTCTGTCTGTCTGTCTGTCTGTCTGTCTGTCTGTCTGTCTATCTGTCTATCTGTCTATCTGTCTATCTGTCTATCTATCTATCTATCTATCTATCTATCTATCTATCTATCTATCTATCTATCTATCTATCTATCTATCTATCTGTCTCGGTCTGTTTGTTTGCCCATTCTGTATGTATACCTCTCTTTTGATCTATCCGCCCGTCCATCCGTCCGTCCGTCTGTTTGTCTGTCTGTCTATCTGTCCGTCCGTCCGTCTGTCTCTCTCTGTATCCATACCTGTCGGGTTCGTTGCTCATTTAAACCTGTCTTCTCCTTCGTCTCTGTCTCTCTCTTATAACCGACCACTTGAACTGTTTTAGTGCCAATTGCACGTCACCCGTCGTACCCTATAGACTCTCCTCAGCCCTGCAGACCAGTCGACGGGTGCCATCCGTTGGCCCCTACCAGCAGTGCCACCGGGCACCTCTGCCCCGCCATAATTCGCCGTCCGCCTGGCGTCGTCATTGGATTACCGGAGCGGGTAATTTGATTATGGCGCCCCCGGTGACGGCTTTGTGCCTCGTTGTCGCCGCTAAATGCCTCTTTACAAGGAAATCCTTTTCGCCTGATCTCTCCAATGCAAATCCAGTTGCGGCCACCGCTCCATGCCAATTCTAGGCACAGTCCGACGATGCTCCAGTCTCCCTCGCATCCTACATGCGCAGGCATGCTTCTCTCGTTCGTCTCTTCCTTCTTACCTGTCTCCTCCTCCATCTCTTCTTACTCCTCTTCCTTCTTTTCACTCTCCACCCAACCTCTGCCTTCCATCGTTCCTCTTCCTACTTCTGTTTGTTTCCACTTGTGTCCCATTCCTTCTTTTTGTCTCATCCGCCCATTCTCTTTCCCTTCATCTGTCTATTCTTTTTATACTCTTTTCTCCACCTCCTCCTCTTTCATCCTCTTTTCCACTTGTTTCCCGCACTCTCCTGCTCTGTCTCTCTTTTATTTCTCTGTCTCTCTCTGTCTCTCTCTATCTCTGTCTCTCTCTTTCGGTCTCTCGGTCTCTCTGTGTCTCTCTATCTGCGTCTCTCTGTCGCTGTCTCTGACTGTCTGTCTCTCTCTATGTATCTCTGTCTCTGTCTCTCTCCCTCTCATCTCTCTCGTCTCTCTATGTCTCTGTCTCTCTCCTCCGCATCACCCTTCCGTCCTATTCTTTTCCTCTCATTCTCTTTATTTTAGTCCGTTTTTTCTTTTTCTCCCAATTAATTCTCATCGTGTCCAATCCTCGCATCCATCTCTTCCTCAGTTCTGATCGCACACCGATCTCCTTTCCACACCATCCTCTTCCTCCTGCCTCTCTATGTCAGCCACCTCTTCCTCTTCTTCCTCCTCTTCCTTCTTCCCTCCTCCACCTCTCCTGCTCTTCTCCTCCTCTCCTCCTCTCTTCCTCTTCCTCCTCTTCCTCCTCCTCCTCCCCCTCATTCTCTCTTCTTTCTATCCTCTTCCTCCTCCTTCCAGCCTCCTTATCCTCTTCCTCCTCCTTTTCTTTTTCCTTTCCTCCTCCTCTGAGTCCTCTCCTCCAGGTCGTCGTCTTTCTCATCAACTTTATTACAGGTCATCATTCGATTGCGGTCAGACAATGGGAGGAAGGGAATAGAAGACTTTGGAAGAGGAAGACTCCGTTTCATTTAACATAGACGCGTGCCATCGCCCGTTTCTCTTCGATTTTGGCCCCGGGTTCATCGCAGACCAACCTCAATGCTTAAATATTCCGAAACAGGCGCTACATAAATAACCGGGCCACAGTTCTGTAGCTGACCTTCTCTTCTCGCTGTGTCTGGTTCCTGGTTTCTGAAATTCTTAGTCGTATACGTCGGTTATTTATTATGAACAGTGGTCTACGGTCAATCGTAGCTCGCTTGTTTCATCGAAAATGACAACTTCATGAAACGTAGAGATGATGACGCACGCACACACACGCACACATACATACACAAATTTAAACACACATAAATAAAAAATACATACATACAAATATGCTCATACCAAATAATAACACACATAGGCCTACGTATACACCTACTTTACTGTCGCATACTTTTACTTATATGCATACGCATGCACACATATGCATGCATACATACAATCATACATTGACATACACAGACAAGCATACACACACACACATATACCTACAATTCTATATAGCAGTCTCTCTGCTTCCTTCGCTTTTCTCAAAGCCTGCTTCTTTTCGCGGGGCCTTGTGCACTGGAAGCGCTTCTGAACGGTTAGTACTACTACAGACGCTTTACAAAATGCACGAAACAAACTGAAAAAAAATTTCGCTTTTACTGGCCCTTTATTTTGAAGGTAGTCCCTCCCCGTCCTTAATAATAAAGTTTCTCTATGTTGCTAACAGGTTACGTAGGTCACCACATCGTTATTTTACCCTGTTTTTCTACCTATACCTCAAGCTGAATCACTGCAGCAAACCTCCCCTCACACTGCAGAATCACCAAATGAAAAACAGACCAGCTTGTTCAGTTGCCGTTAACGACACTGTGTCATAACAAAGATGATTAGTACCACCCTCCTCCTATCTCTAGGCGTGGGACTGGCACCACCACAGGTTGGATAATGGCGGAGTTACAGACTTAAGCGAATGAGAATGAGTTTAGGAACGTCTTATGATTGCATAAATCTTTGACGTCTTCGCATGTTGTTGACAAAGTGTTTGATGTCTTTTTCTCTTTCCTTAAGTTTCAGGTCTGATCGGTTGTTGTTGTTAGTTGCTGCTTAACGACACTGTCATGACAAAGATTATTAGCGTTGCCCTCCTCCTTTCTCCAGGCTTGGGACTGGTACAGCCAAAGTACAAGCAGTGGCGGAGTTGAGTCTGGCCGGTATGGTCCAGAGTTTAACGACAGCTTATGACAACAAAAGCCGTTGCCGTCGACATAAATTATTTTATTATATTTAGCCTGACCGGGGTCTTTCTCTGCCAGGTTATAAACTCCCTATCACATGCTCCCTGTCCTTTGGCCCCGTCTCCGGCTAATCACTGCCAATTTCAGGCTTCATTCAGCCACCCGGCATGCGTGTGCTGTCCCATCCCGGCTTTCACCCAGTCCACGTACACACTATTTACACGTGGGACTGCTGCTTAGTCGGAAGGACCACTGTCCAAATAGCTCCAATATCAACGTCCATTCCCAAGGCATCCCAAGCAGTTTAGAATTAGCATAACCCAATGTCAACTAGAACACTGTATGAGGAGAACAGGGTAACATTCTGCAGCTATGGAGTCTGAGGTAAATGAATTCTCAGTTCTTAGCAAAGCACAAATGTGAAGAATCTATTACATCATCTATTGCATGCATTTATAATATTTTGTTTGTGTACAGCAGTGCTGTCCAACCTTTTTGACCCCGCGGGCCACCGAAGAAGTTATTCTTGAACCCGAGGGCCGCACCATTGTACACAAAAGCATCGACTAAAATTTATTGAAAATTATTAACTGTATTAAAATTAATTATGGAATAATAATAGTGAATAATTGCATGTTTGGAATGTATGGCATGCTTTTCAGTAACAAAAATAAATGCTCAAGCACCTTTTTAGTGAGATATTTGGCTTTGAATTGCCCTTGCAAATTTTTTTATGCTATATACATTATATTAGTATAATTATTCAATTTGATTTTTTTGTTTCCGCTCAAGTTGAAAACCGTAGACTACGTTTTAAAAATGTTAACAAGCTTAATGTGTTCACATTGTCAAATGATAAACCAAGTTACGAACGAATAGCTATGCAAGTAGGCCAGTGACTTTGTCTTTTACTTCATTTTTACAGAAATTGCAAATATTTAGTGAGCTCGGGCGGGCCACTTAGAATCAGCTCGCGGGCCGCATGCGGTCCGCGGGCCGCAGGTTGGACAGCACTGGTGTACAGTGTATCTATGCGTGTATATATATATATCTATATATATTAATTCATTAATTCATTCATTCATATCGAACAATTTATATAGCGCCTCTTCAAGAAAACTACTCAGAGGCGCTCCCAACTCCAGCGCAACCAAAAAGAACCGTATTATAAGTATATGCATGTATGTAGGTGTTGTATGTATGTAGATATCTCATAAGGCTTGGCGTAAATTTCCCTTTCGTAGGCCCTAGAACCGACAGCTCACAAATCCCAAAATCCTGGACAGGGAGCCAGCGTAAGGCAGAACTTCCCGTTTACTTCCCAGTTTACGCTGGTACCAAATTCTACCGCTTGGTTAAAGCGATAAATAATGCATCTGTGCGATTGCGTGTAGGCCTGTGTGTATGTATGTGTATGTGTGTATGCTTAGTTGTTTGCCGTATCGTGTATGCGTCCGCTTTTCCCAGGAGACAGCACATGGAAGGAGCTGGATTTTTCCAAACAAGCTCCTTTGTTGACCGAGCGATTCCATTTCGAACAAGGCAATTGGATGCCGAGTGTCTCTATGGCCAAACAGACTATGGGACGCCGAATATGTCGAAAGCGACTAAGGGACGCCGAATATCTCTATGTTCAAACAGGCTATTGGACGCCGAATGTCTCTATATTTCAAAGCAGACTATGGAACGCCGACGGTCTCTATGTCTAACAGGTTATTGGACGCCAAATTACTCTACATATCGAAACAGTCTATAGAATACTGAATGTTTCTTTATGTTGAAACAGACTATAGGACGCCGAGTGTCTCCATGTCCAAACAACATGTAAAACGTTGAATGTCTCTATTTGTTGAAACAGACTATGTAACGCTGAATGTTTGTAACTTTGTATATCCGAAACAGGATATTTACCGCCGTGCGTCTATAGAAAAGAATTTAAGAATTCTTAATTGGACTTGTAACTAGAAATCTTAAAGCGAAATAAATCAGAAGCGCTCTCTCTCTCTCTCTCTCTCTCTCTGTCTCTCTCTCTCTCTCTCTCTCTCTCTCTCTCTCTCTTCTCTCTCTCTCTCTCTCTCTCTCTCTCTCTCTCTCTCTCTCTCTCTCTCTCTCTCTCTCTCTCTCTCTCTCCTGTCTCTCTCTCTCTCTCTCTCTCTCTCTCTCTCTCTCTCTCTCTCTCTCTGTCTCTCTCTCTGTCTCTCTCTCTCTCTCTCTCTCTCTCTCTCTCTCTCTCTGTCTCTCTCTCTGTCTCTGTCTGTCTGGTTTCTGTCCAAGTTCTGGTGTTAAAGTTCATTACGAACAGAACAGGCTCATCAATTACTGACAATTAGCAAGCAGTTCCAAGATATCTAGAAGAGTCGCAAGTGGCGTGCTCCTGCACATTCATAGTAGCCCAACCAACGGATTTTCATCCACAGGTGATAGATGGCTCCATGTCCAGAGTTATCTACATAGCAAAACAGACTATGGAACGCCGAGTGTATATATATATATATATATATATATATATATATATATATATATATATATATATAAAAGAATTGTGAGACTCGAGTATCTCTATATTAAGTGCATGCAACAATACAACGCTGAGTATCTGTGTATTACAGTGATTGACTGAGACGCCGTGGGTCTCTTACATCGCAAGGAGTTATGGAACGCTGGACGTCTAGATATTAAGCGGTTCATGAAAAGCATTGACGTTTATAGGGCTGTTTACTTCCTTGTTTTGACTTAAACGTCTTTGATCACTGTCCCGCGAAAGATGAAGACGGAAATATACAAGGACAATATCCCTAGAAACAGGACTGGCAAGGACAACTTCAGGACCAAGGAAAACTTCAGGACCAAGGACAGCCTCAGGAGTCAGGACCAAGGATAATACAGCTGTTTCTACTCTCCAGGGAACCTAAAGTAAATGTTATGTATGTGATGTTTCTGTTCTCAAGCCTAGGATAATTTGGCTGAAGCGCAAACATGATGAGAGTAATCCAACAGCTGGACGGGTGCCAAAAGGCGGAGAACTGAAGGAAGACAATTCCTGGTGGAAGATGTTTTCTCTTGTCTTGTCTGGTATTGTGTTGTCTTGTTCTGTATTGTCTTCTGGTGCATCATCTTGTATTGCATAGAATTGTCTGGTGTTGTCTTATAATGCCTTGTCTTGCATTGCATGTGTGTGTGTGCGGTCTTGTCTTCTATACTGTCTTGTGTTTTCTCGTCCTTAATTGTCTTGTCGTGTATTGTATCATATTTTCTTGTCGCTATAGCATTGTCTTATATTGCTTTGTCTTTTCTTGTATTGATTTATCCTTTCCAGGTCCCTATATTATCAATCCATGCCGTTCTCTGTGCTGCACGGGCTGAGGAACTGGACTATGCCACGTTTGAAAGACAACGACATCTGCAACAATTAACCAGAAACTGTAGAAAAGTAACAAATGAAATGGAGTTTGCGCTGGCCGTCAGTAAAGGCGTTTTGAAAATCTATTGTAATCGTAATCTCGAAATGTCAACAGCGCCCAAAAAGCGAATTCGTGGGAACCAGCTTATTCACAGGTGCTTAATCAAAACAGAATCGATAGGCAGAGGCTCAAGATCGAAAGAGTCAGGCAGGCAGGCAGTGAGACGGCTAATAATAATACGAAATCGTCTTTAAGATATACCAGGTGTATGCCAGTTGGTGGACTAGACACCGAGTTCAAGCCGCAACGTTGACGAATTTGTATTTTGATGTCGGTCTATCGAGTACTGATGAGAGGCAAGGTGTTGCAGTGTCGGCCTATATATGCGATAGTCTTTGCTGTCCTGTTTGGTGTGACTGGCCGCAGATGCCTTCTCCGCGACCCGACGGGAACTTGCTCTTTTGCACGCATATAGACGATGCAACGTCGTGTCTTTTCACTGGTTGACATTAGTTGGAAATGTGTCACGAGTTTTGTGTCAAAAACTCATGATAAACCGATATTTTAGCTACGTGTTCAGCAAGTTGGCTAAACCATATATTAGATGGAAGAAATGTTCCTCCAATGTAACGTTGTACGTAACAAGTGGTTGAGCCATCTACTATACTTAAAATGGTTCCTCTCTCATTTGCAAGCCTCTTCTGGACTGCATGGGACGCAGCAAATACCTTTAATAATGCTCCTTAGCCGAAGTTGAGCTCGGAGCCCCTCTGAATTATCTGAACCCTCTTTGCTAACTGGTGATCCTTTTGTTCTTAACGATTTGTAGCAGCATCTAGGTTAACGTAGCAGCGCTTCTACAAGCGTTGTATCAAATAGGTGCTATATTTAAGCGTTTCGATACACAAGTACATGTATGTATAACATTGTATATATGTATGTATGTGTATGGACCTTTATAAAGCTCATTTTAGTAACCCCTTAAAAGTGTGACGCGTGAAACAAAGGGCTATGTAAATTTGTAAAATGCTCTGAATGAATGAATGCAGTGGCGTAACGAATGGGGGTCAGCGAGGGGCAGCACCATATGGGCGCAAAATTAGCCTCAGTGGTACAAAGTACAATGACAAGAACTACTAAAAGTCAACAAGAACATTTAAAGGGGGCGCAGTCATCAACCCTTGCCCCCGGGCGCTGAAACCCTTCGTTACGCCACTGAATGAATGAATTAATGTACAGTAATTAGTTAATCGTTCAATCGATTTTTACTACAACGAAACAAAAGTGAACGCCAGACAAATAAAAGACGTTCTTACAGAAGTTACAGTAGTTCAATTCCGAAAGGAATGCGGGAGAAGTCGTTAGAAAACTGCAAACGGAATTAAAAATTCCTTCTAAATTGGGACTACTACCGTCGAAACTGTTATTAATCCTTGGCTGCGCTGTGTTAAAGTAGCTGAATAAAGTTATAGTTACTCCAGAAGGAAAACTCCTCTTTAATGGTTTTATATACAGCTACAGAAATTTTTTTGCGGAACACGTAGCAAAGCTAAAATCTGTACTTCGGGAGTTTTTGACACAAGACTCTGACTTATAGAACACATTTCCAGCTAATGTCAATTATAGCTCGCGTCACCGTAAACGCATAATCTGTCGTGTTTATTACAAAATTAAATCTTTCCCCATATGTACATATGTATATGTAGACCTACATCCATACACACACGCATTATAGCCTATATATGATGTTATCAATATATATATAATTCCAGCTATGTACATATGTGAATATCAGTCATGTATTATACATGTATGATATAATTATGTCATATAATTATACAGACCTACATATAACTCAGAAAACATAGGCCTACATTACATATATTACAAGCCTGAATAAGCCTTCGTATCGCGTTAGTAATATGCTCTAGATAAAAAAATTAATAAGAAAACCTAAATGATTAATGGATGCATGTAAATTTCATACAAAGTTTTTTCGAAAGCTATAAAAGGCTGTAATATCGGAAAGTCTATAGTTTGCTGGCATAGTTTGGAATTTTACTGCCGGTATCACGAAATAGAGTATCCATCCTAAGACTATCCGGGGGGATGTATGAATTTATCCCCCGGATGGAATAAACCGGTTTAGAGTATCCGAGGGGATAAACCATTCTATCCCCCATCGTCATAACGCATCACGATAGCCCAGACGAAATTCAGTCAAAATCACCAAAAAACGAAGTAAATTAATTTCAGGTCGATGTACAAACTAAAGATACGCAACTTAAAATATTTTATGTATACAATAAATCCAAACAGTACGACTGAATACACTTAGAAACCACCAAAAATGTAAACTAAACCGAGTACTCCATTTCGCTAAGGGGGATACTCAAATATGGGGGATACTCTATTTCGTGACACCGGCATTCTGGAGCCGTAATGTATAGACGTGTGATATATTACAAATAGAACCGTTTTGTTGGCATACATTAAATTGTGTGCTTGTATATTTGATTGCGCGCTTTACAAATTCTTTAATCAATCAATCAGTCAATCAATCAAGTCATTTATTGATCCATAAATTCAGAACAAGTTTACAGATGATGATGATGATGATGATGATGAAGATGATGATGATGATGATGATGATGATGAAAATAATTTTTTACTTCGAGATAAACCCGTTAACAGCTCTACTGCTACTGCTACTGCTACTGCTACTGCTACTGCTACTGCTACTGCTACTGCTACTGCTACTGCTACTGCTACTGCTACTGCTACTGCTACTGCTACTGCTACTGCTACTGCTACTGCTACTGCTACTGCTACTGCTACTGCTACTGCTACTACTACTACTACTACTACTACTACTACTACTACTACTACTACTACTACTACTACTACTACTACTACTACTAATACTGTAACTGCTACTGCTACTGCTACTACTACTACTGCGACTGCTGCTGCTACTGCTACTGCTACTGCTACTGCTACTGCTACTGCTACTGCTACTGCTACTGCTGCTGAGCTGCGACTGCTACTGCTACTGCTGCTGCTGCTGCTACTGCTACTGCTGCTGCTACTGCTACTACTACTACTACTACTACTACTACTACTACTACTACTACTACTACTACTACTACTACTACCACTGTCTACTACTGCTACTACTACGACCATGCTACTGCTACTGCTACTACTACTGCTGCTGCTGCTGCTACTGCTGCTGCTACTGCTACTACTACTACTACTACTACTACTACTACTACTACTACTACTACTACTACTACTGCAGCGAACTACTACTACTACTACTACTACTACTACTACTAGCTACTACTACTACTAGTAGTAGTAGTAGTAGTAGTAGCAGCAGTAGCAGTAGCAGTAGCAGTAGCAGTAGCAGTAGCAGCAGTAGCAGTAGCAGTAGCAGTAGTAGTAATAATAATAATATCAACTACAACAACAACAACAACAATGACGACTACGACAGCAATAATAATATTATTATTGATGGGCCTAATAACAATTGTTCTACACGAACTCTCAAACCCAATATCAAATATCTGGGTTCAAGTGCCACTGCGGACGCATATTTCACTGTTCAGTACCGCCCCTCTCCCGCCCCCTCTTCCGCTCCTCTCTTCCGCTCCTCTCTTCCGCTCCTCTCTTCCGCTCCTCTCTTCCGCTCCTCTCTTCCGCTCCTCTCTTCCGCTCCTCTCTTCCGCTCCTCTCTTCCGCTCCTCTCTTCCGCTCCTCTCTTCCGCTCCTCTCTTCCGCTCCTCTCTTCCGCTCCTCTCTTCCGCTCCTCTCTTCCGCTCCTCTCTTCCGCTCCTCTCTTCCGCTCCTCTCTTCCGCTCCTCTCTTCCGCCCATTGCGAGCTCAGTTATAAGGCGAGTAAATCGACATCGCACTGTATTAGGGATCAGACGGCGAGGGAGAAGACTGATCATTTGTTGTATCAATTGCTTAAGGATAAAAGCTGCTTTGTATCTGGCTTCTGGTAAACTGTCCTAACTTAGGTCCATTGCAATCATTGTCAGTGCAAAGAAGTTATTTTATGTAGCTATGCTTTTTATGTTATGTGATGTTGTTATGTCATGTTATTTTATGTTCCGTATTTCTGTGTTGTTATGTTATGTTATACGATGTTCTTATGCTATGTGACGTTCCTATATTATGTGATGTGATGTTATGTAACGTCATGTTAAGTGATGTGATGTAATGTGATGCCATGTAATGTCATGTCGTTTCATGTTATGTTCTCTAGTTTCTGTCGCTGTTCAACTGTGACCAATGCATTCGCCAGATGGAACTGCGTCGCCTCAGTTGGAAATGTTCGTACGACTGATACGTCTTGCATCCATACTAGGGGTCTGCGGGTATACCGTATACCCGTACTCGCGGGTTTACCCGTACCCGACCCGTACCCGCGGATCGGGTACGGGTCAGGTACGCATTTCAAGGGTCGGGTCGGGTACGGATAGGGTCATCACGGGTACGGGCATACCCGGTTTTACCCGTACCGACATGAAGTTTTGGGTTACAATGTCACCGTCAAATATAATATAGAATGTATGCGCACCAAGGGCCTGACCGGGTCTGCAACGTACTATTAACAGTTACTTACAGGTGACAGTAGGCCTATATGGCCACGGAGATAAAATGTACATTGCAATTGAGAAAGCGCAACAGTTGCATGTAAGTTCCATAACGTGACTGAGTATTATTAATTATTATTACTACAATAACTGCTGCTGCTGCAATGACAACGACGACGACGACGACGACGACGACGACGACCACCACCACCACCACCACCACCACCACCATCCTCAGCCTATTTATTATTATTGGTACATGCTGAGTTGTAAGCCTCTTGGTCTGATAGGGACAGGGACTATAGGATGGCGTGCTAATGACGTGGCGGGTACTTTACGGGTACGGGTATACCCGCGGGTACGGGTAGGTTGGGTAGTAATTTTGAATACGGGTCGGGTACGGGTACGGATAACGGTTCTGTCGTACGGGTACGGGTCGGGTAGCAAAATGCCCTACCCGCAGACCTCTAAACCATACAGCAGCTACCAGTCTCTATCAATCTATCTACCAATCCATATACATGTATCAGCTACCAGTCTCCTTGTCATGTCTGCTGCAAGAAATGGGACCTATATGTACAATTGTACATGGGTTGGCTGGATTTGAAGAGATACGGCGTCCAGACTTTGACTATAGGACAACAGTCATAACATAACATAAATGAAATCTTGTAAAGCGCAAAGCTGCTTCTGTGCGGAGTTGTAGAGGAACGAGCAGAGGGGACAAAAGAAACCCTGATTGGCTGAACGAAGGTACCTGCGGGAAGGTGTCGTTTAGGTCAAGAATTGGAATATAGAGGATCTGGAGAATCCGGGCAAGAGTTCTTGAAAAGGAGAGACTTTAGTTTCGAGTGGAAAGCCTTAGGGGTGATGGATAGAGGAGTCTGAGGCAGATGATATATATATATCTTCGTTTATTATAACCAATCAGGCTGGCAAACCGCAGCTCAGTACAAACAGGTTAAATACATTAATATAGGAAAAGAAAAGAGGTTGAAAAGACCTAGGCATTAGGATCACCGATTAAGTTGAGTTTTGATAAAGGGCTCTATGGATAAAGTTTTTGTCATCCTTTTTTGGCAAAATGAAGTCATGACGGCGCGGCCTTAGGCTATAATGTCGTTTGATTGTTGGTGGAAATAGTCTGCGCAGGACGTGGTCCTCATTCCATATAACCGCCGACAACAGCCGATCATCGGCCGTCCTTGCCATCTCGTTCGCAGACGGCGAATCCGTCCGGAGATAACCCATTCGCCTTGTTCTTATAAGAAACTTCTCGATTCTGCTTCTATCCTCGGCTGAGGTGTATCCCCACCAGGCTGGTACAGCATACAGCAAACGAGAGATAGTGGTGGCATCAGTTACAACCTGCAGGGCTTCAGAGGATAGGCCGTGTGATCTTAGGGTCCGTAGTGCATGGAGGGAGCCCGAGCAAGAGGCCAAGATCTCATCGACGTGAGAGGTAGCTCTGAGATCTGATCGAATTGTGACGCCAAGGATCTTCATTGTAGTCACTCTTGTGACGCCACTAAGTGGCGCTGGTGGTTCCACGTTAGTGCGTCGATGGATGATGATCTCTCGAGACTTTCCTTTGTTCAACTGAAGGTTGTTCACTTCTGCCCAGCTCTTCACTGATTCCAGCTCCTCCTGGACAGTATCCCTCATCTTGGATCCAACCATACGACATGTTGAATTTATAATGAACCGGACTGGAAAACCTTTTTTACTCTACTTTGATAAGGATATAGTAAGATCTTTGGTGTATCAATACAATACAATATCCACAACATTTGAGCTTCTAAATGTAGTCACAGCTTGTAGTTTGATTTAATCTCCAAAATTTTATGATTCTTGGTGTTCTAGTCAGCATAGGCGTAATTTTATATTGTGACGGCGATATCCAGGTATCACCGCTTTTTGGCCAACGTTTTCTTGGTTTGAAGCAAGTTCTGTTGGATGTCAATGATTCACCCGAGTGACTGATGTTTTTATCTACCATGATAGTCACATTAAACATGGACTGTGTTATCTGCGAGTGACCTTAAAGTGGCGGTGCAACCATACTAAGAATTCGTGTATAGGGAAGGGGAGGAAGTAGAGGAGGGAGAGGTGACTGGGATTGGCAAGCATCACTGAGTACTTACTGTAGCTAAGCCACAATCGGTGTGCGTCTTCACGTTGGCCCTGTGTATTGTGTACACTCTTCGAAGGTAGCTAATGCAGGTTATTTGACGCAAATAAACTCACGAACGAAATCTAAATATAGTTGCCATCACCTTAGGTCAACAATTGGGTGTAGACTCCTTTTCCCGTGTATATATATCGCATGAATCTTATCTGATAATAATAAATGAAAATAAAGTTAGACAATTTGTGGCATTTCCATCAGTTTAGTTAATGTCCGATTTAGGAATTATGTGCAATCATAACCAGGTCTATATCCGAAAAAGTTCATCGTTAGCAAAGGCGGCTCTTCTTTCTTCCTTGTTCTGCACGCTCGCTGATACGCATGAAAGGTTTTGTACGGAAGACGTAGGCCCTACGTCCATTTCGTTGATATTTTTCTCTCGCCAGAGGTCCGATTTAGTGCATTATTGTAATAATAATTATGTAATGCAATACAATAGACAACAATGCGAAACTAGACAATACAGAAAAGGCTCTGCATTGAAGCGCATCCTGCAAAGTCGTACGATGGCTATATTAAAACCTCTAATAATATTTTATGATCAGAGTAAGAAAAACCCAAGTAGGACTACATGCTTCACTTCATCGTTGAGCCATCCTCGGAAAGAGCTGAATTCACTTCAAGGTAACGTTGGATGACTTTCAATATTAAAAAGTTGATGTTTTAGTGGATGGGTGGTTATTTACATACATCTCAGTGGTAGGCTACTTGAGCAAGATTTTGTCAATGTTTGAAATTAAGTTCATGTAGAGCGATGTAAAGGATCTTATGATATCCTAATATATCGTCAACACTTTTGGGGCTAATAAAAATTGCCCTAACTAAAGTCCCAACTAAGCACTGTCTTGGTGAAAATTATAAATAAACGATTAAATATTATCTCATTGTCTGTAGCCAGCTGGTGTCATCTTGAGAGAGGCGTTATAATTATCTTCTGCATAACAGTGGCGATATAAAGCAGTTCCGTAAAATTAGCAGCAACAGAAAATGGTTGCCATTTTGCAGGCCTACGTTTTGTGACCTGTATTCAGCACTTCATTACAAAAATCTTACAGTTTTAAATCGTATAGCAATAACGTCCCTTGGGATAGATTAGTGTGCTTAGTACAACTGCATTTAGGGAAATAGTAACTGATTGTTTTCGTTCTTTGGACGCATTTTGCCATATTATAATATTGGACAAGTATTATTATCTTAATGGCTTTTACCATGACAGGTAGTTTCTTCTCTGGGTTATTAATAGTGCGTCTCCAATATCTTGGACTTTCTTGGGTCCGCTAACTGGTGAAGACCACTGTTGTTTTACATCGCGATCATCTAAGAACCAAATAAAATTGCACGCAGAAGAAAGAGATGGGGTTTAAGGCCTTATGTTACGATATGCTTAGCCGAAGATTTTGAGCGACTGGGATTATTTATGTAGCCTACATCGAGAAAATACCTCCGTTAATAGTCACCTAAAAGCAAATGTGACCAACTTAAAAGAATCTTGGCGCCGTTATGACGCGGACGTACCGTATTTGCAGTCATGGAACATCTGTGGACGATTCATTACATGTAATTCTATTCTATTCTATTTATGGACTTATAAAGCGCCTCTCACAGTACAACCTAATCAGAGGCGCTTCCAGTGCGAAGGGCCCCTCGAAAAAAGAAAAGTCAAGAGAACGAGCAGAAACATTAGTGCCCCAAATAACATCACAGTACGAGTTAAAGCAGGAAGGTCATTCCACAGAAAAGGGTCAACAGAGGCATAGGCACGATGCTGTGCTGTGGCAGTCCGAGACCGAGGAACTAGAAGGTCATGATGGTCGAAAGAGCGGAGAGGACGTCCAGAGGTAGCCGAGATAGGTCGTCTCATAAGAATCACAGAGGTAGCATGGACCATTGGACCTTGACCTAAAAACGTTTTACACGTAAGAAAGAGAATTTTAAACTGAATCCGAGCAGTTAAAGGAAGCCAATGAAGGTCTTCAGTCATGAAAGTTGAAATATGGGAGAAACGAGGAAGGCGGGCAATCATACGAGCAGCAGCATTAAGTACTGATTGGAGTGGAGCCAGACGGAGTTTCGGTAGGCCGATAAGTAACGAGTTACAGTAGTCAATGCGTGAACAGACAAAGGCATGAACCATGGAAGAAAAAATCGGCGAGGGGACAGATCGTCGAATGGCACGTAGACGCCGCAAGTGATAAAAACTGGACCGAGAGAGATTAGAGATATGTAATGTACCCTAACTGGGTTGTGTATAGCACTGTAGTAGCAGTAATGGAAAATGGATGGATGAGGAGTTTAACTGCAATGTTGATGTGTCCACGTTAGATAATCAAAAGTAGGCAACTATATTTTGAAGAACTTTCCTCGTGCATTCGGACTTTGAAATGAAGGTCGTTCCATTATCCTGCAGTGTTCGAAATAGATTCTTTGATTTGTGTCCACAAGGAACATCTTATCATAGACATGAGGTTACTTCTCGTTTACAAATGAAGAAGAAACGATTTTGTGTCAGCTTTGGGGTAAACATTTTACCAGGTTGCGGAATTTATTTCGTACGAAAACAGGTTAGGATATGAAGGATAAACTATGAGGCAAATCTCTAGCGGTGATTTAATCTGACGACATCTCGCAGGATAGCGTGTGCATGTACTTACAGTCATAATCATTTTCAGTTTATGACGCCAGCCATTTGGCCGCAATGGATACGAATATATTATCTCTATTGTTCTCTATCATTTTTGTCAAATCCACTGCTCCCTTCGGTTATTGTTAGTCACATTAGCATTTGCTTATAATATACTGTTCTGTTCTGTTCTACGAGGGTCTGTCATACTTAATACCTAGTCTTATCATTTCCTCCATTGTCAATCCCGTCCATTCCTTAATGTTAGTTTGTTCTCGGTCTTTCTCTTTTCCGGTCTCCCGAATATATATATACTTATAATACCTAAATGAAATCACACTTGAATGGAAAACACTCGTAGTAAAGCAAGAATCAAAAGAAAAGGAGCAGCGGACGATCGAATAGGGTGAGTGATGAAGGTGATTCTTAGCTCTTGAATTATGTTCCTGCTGCTGCTGTTGCTGATGATGATAATGAAGATGACTATGATGATATTAATAATGGTGATTAGTATTTTAGCTGGAGATGTTTTTCATTTAGAATGACGGAATATGCGGGTAAATCGAATGAAGAAGAGCTGGCATCTGCGTTCATTGTAAACACATGTCAAGTGCTTCCAAAGTCGTTTCCTCTTCCTTATGATCACATGCATAACTTATTAGGGTCCAGTAGCCCTACACCAACACCATATTCAGGTTATTCAATTTCGTGTGGCAGCGCTGTGGAGTTCTATATCCGACCGCTCAATACATGCATTGACGACATAGATTTCTTAATCGCCAGAGCTAATGAGCTGGTCTTCAGTGGCGACTTTCCAGTGTTGCCAAGTGATATGAGTGGCCTGGCTGATACAATACAATGCTGTAAGATTGAACCATACAACTTGTATCCAGGATTTGTTCGATTGCGACTTTTGGGGAAAATGAACTATAATTGGAAATATAAAAAGTACGAATTTAATGAGACAGCTCTTACAAATTACTACGCGATGATGAATATGGATACTGTTGCAAATGGCTTTTCCCTTTTTACACTCGGAAGAAGTGTCTTGCCAAAAATTGTCAGTGGTCCAGCAATTAAACATCGAAAAGATTGGCATACTGGTTGTTCTCTCGGAAGTGATATCGTTGGAAGCATGTGGTGCCCTCAATGGCCTAAAGAAGCACAAGACTGGCTAAATCGACCTAGGATTAACGGATGGCCGACCATTGATATAATCTCCGAGGTTATACAAAATGGTTGTCATGTTGTCTACGTTAAGCATCGTTCTTGCAGAGACGATGAACTACAGTGGAGATTGTCATTTTCATTAGCGGAGGTAAGCTTACTTCAGAGTTGGACCCAAGTTCAGCAGATTGTCTATCATTTGCTGAGAGTCTTTACAAAGAGAGAATTAATAGTAAAGGACTGTTCAAAAGAGGATGAAGTCCTTTGTACGTATCATATAAAGACGCTAATGTTATGGACTTGTGAAGAGATGTCATCGGAATGGTGGAATTCCTCTTCTGTTATTACGATCTGCTGTGAGTTGTTAAAAAAGCTTGCAGAATGGCTAGAGAAGAGGCTCTGCCGGAACTATTTTATTCCTGGAGCAAACTTATTTCACGAGCCATCGAGCTCCACGATCCTTGACAAGACTAAAAGACGACTCAATGAATTCCGAAATTCTGGCATTCTTAGTCATTGGTTCATAAAAAATTACATACTGCCATTCACTCTGAGACATTTCAAGCTTAAAGGCGCATGGGAAGTAATGCCACATTTAGAGGAATACATGCTGTCTCTCTTTGAATTTTGGAACGTGAGTGAATTACAATCATTAGATGTATTATTTTATTTCGCATTCGGAAATTCTTATGCGAACGGTCGTACTATAATAAAACACGGGTTAAATTCAGGACTGCGCCAGAGCTTCAAAGGAGAACAAAATTCAAAATGTGTCCAATGGAATGTACACTGGAGAATGAGAGATCTTCCAACAATACAGAACGTCCTATGCTTCACGCACTATCGCATCCTACTGTATATTTTGCATACTGCATATGGTTTAGATTTCGGAGAGATTTCTTGGGATAGCAGTCTCTTTGCTGAAGTTGTCGACACAATTTCAATGCAGCCAAAAAATGTAAGGTCTCAGTATCATAACTATCCGAAAGCGTACACAGCACAGACTAGTCAGTTTCAATTCCTGCGTGCTCAGGATCTTATGCAAAATTTAACTGGATCAAATAGCCGTCCAGAATTTAGACTATTGTCTCTCATTTCAAAAGAAATTTTTAGAAAAGCTTTAGGATATGACGATTCTATATCCATTGGCATTGCTCCTGCAGCCTTGGCCTATCTGGCTGCGCTGCACTTTGCAACATCAGAATATCAACAAGCAATACGCTTCTGCTTTGCAGTTGCTGATCAGACTTCGCAGGAGAATAAGGAAACATTGAATGCAGGTTGTTTGCTGTTTATTGACGATATCGCAAGAATCGTTGGATTGTGTGTTCTCCAGAAACAGATTTCGGACTATAGTCTTCGTGACACCAGCTGCAGGCGGCTTTATCTTGATCTGCGTCTTTCTGCAGAGGTGTTTGCTCATTATTTAAGTGTAATATCTGCCGAAAGATTATGCAAACGTGTACATTTGCATCGTGAAGTGCCAGACTCAGCATTTCCTATGGACGAATATTTGAAGACTTTATTAAATCCGAAATGTGTTGTTTCGTTGAAGCCATCTACTCGCTTCATTGCTGCCAGACAGATCGTATATCGCAGACCAGATTCATTAACACAGACCGAAGCAACGCATGTGACTCCTTGCATGGTTAAGGAAACAGTAATTGGTATTCTAATGGAATATGCCCTAGAAAATATGGAGTTATTCAACCATGTGATTCGCAAAGATTTTGGAATCCAGTGCAACACAACTGACTGCTATCGTGCTTTCTTTCTTTACAAGTGTCGCCAATACGATCAAGTGATGCAGTTATGTGAACGAATTTTGAAAGATCCTGACATGCAGAACGAGTCGAAGGAATTTTCATTTGCGAATGTTTTGTTGTTGCCACCTCTTGACTCTTATTTTGATAGAGAAATACAGTCTTTGCTTGGATTTCACACACTTTTATATTATTTATCACCTCTGAATGACGATATGGGAAAATTTCAGTTGACT
This sequence comes from Aporrectodea caliginosa, assembly GCA_020284085.1. Taxonomy (NCBI): domain Eukaryota; kingdom Metazoa; phylum Annelida; class Clitellata; order Crassiclitellata; family Lumbricidae; genus Aporrectodea; species Aporrectodea caliginosa. Next base: position 25,153 of record JACEVL010000949.1, read on the forward strand.
GACGAATCAACGTTTGAACACTGGTTTGCCCGAAACGTGTACTCTCAATCGGGTGCACTGGTGTTTTGTCTTGAACGTGATTACACAATTAAATGTCACTATTTTCTTGGAAGACATTTTCTTGCAAGATATTTGAAAGTCATATGTTGCATCGACTGTAATCTTCCTTATTTAGAAGCATTGACTGAGTTTGCTGCTCAGGAAACAAATCTTCCGTTCGAAAGAATCATCCGAAGATTTCTTCTGCGAAAGCTTCTTATTTTTAAAAGGTAATTCAAGAGTTTCATCGCATCTGTGACCAGGCTGTTTTTTTTTCACATGAAATTTGCTTTTGGCGATATGTGATTCCGCAGAATGAAATTTACTTGGAAGGCATTGTCTCGTGACCCGGAAATAAATGGCGAGCCAATCTATTGTGTTGAAGTGTTCCACTGTTCCAATGTGGAGAATTTCGAAGAATCCTACTCTGCCATTTCAGTGTGTGGCGAATCGGAACTTTTTGATAGGACTTGCTATCGAAACATTAAGCCAGTTTCATAATAGTGAACAAGAGGTCGCTCCCGCCATCCTGCATTGCACCAAAAAGAGGAAGGCATCTGAAGTAGTGGGACTTGGCGTTACAGCACCTCTGTATGGCCGTCCGGCATGTAAGACGTACAGTATTAAATTTTGGTGTCGGTGACACTCGAGCTGAGAGTTTCCTGTTTCAAAAACAGAACTAAGTTGATTCTAACTCTACAGTAGGTCCCTGTTCCTCCTCACTAACTTCTTCTTCAACCTCTTCTCCAAGGATCTGTGCCTGTGATTGCACTATAGACATGCAACTAGAAAGAAAAGCTTCTAGATTTGTTTGGATCTCTTTGAGACCATATTCTCGGTCGTCAACGGAACCGTGGCTGTGAGTTTCTCCCGTCAGGAAGCTACTTCACATTGGTTCTATATGTGGAGACATTAATTCTCCAGCCATTCAAGCATCACCTATATATGAGAATAAACTATTGTATGATTTCACACGTTCTTCACGCGTTCTCTGTCATTGCAACAATCTGTAAAATAGTATAAATTGTTGTTAAACTGGTTTTACACCGGAAATTTAACTGATCTCGTTGCATATGAATAATACTATCATTCAACCTGTATTTATTCCGTTTGAAGATGTCTGCCAGAAACGGTGAAAAAATAATTTAATTTGTCGTCTCTGTCTCTGTCTCTCTGTGTCTCTTTCTCTCTCTGTGTCTCTCTTCTGTGTCTGTCTGTCTCTGTGTCTGTCTGTGTCTGTCTCTGTCTGTCTGTCTCTCTGTGTCTGTGTCTGTGTCTGTGTCTGTGTCTGTGTCTGTGTCTGTCTCTGTGTGTCTGTGTCTGTGTCTGTGTCTGTGTCTGTGTCTGTGTCTGTGTCTGTGTCTGTGTCTGTGTCTGTGTCTGTGTCTGTGTCTGTGTCTGTGTCTGTGTCTGTGTCTGTGTCTGTGTCTGTGTCTGTGTCTGTGTCTGTGTCTGTGTCTGTGTCTCTGTCTGTGTCTGTGTCTCTGTCTCTGTCTCTGTCTCTGTCTCTGTCTCTGTCTCTGTCTCTGTCTCTGTCTCTGTCTCTGTCTCTGTCTCTGTCTCTGTCTGTCTCTGTCTCTGCCCCTGTCTCTGTCTCTGTCTCTGTCTCTGCCTCTGTCTGTCTGTCTGTCTCTCTGTCTGTCTGTCTGTCTGTCTGTCTGTCTGTCTGTCTGTCTGTCTGTCTGTCTGTCTGTCTGTCTGTCTCGTGTCTCTCTCTCTCTCTCTCTTCTAGTGCGTACACGTTTTCTTAAGGCACAGTTAGATGTATTCTTCATAAAGTACTGCCCATATAAAACACATTATTGATTATGACAAGTCAAACGATACTGACGAATCAGACAAACGTTGTAAAACTACTAAGAATTTCTTGAGAAGAATCTTGCATCAAGCAAAAGTCATATCGTAAATAAAGAAAAGTGAAGTAAGAAAAATGTTCTTGTGAATGAACAGAAACTACATCATTGAACAATATGGAATCGAACAGTGGAATCGAACTGGATAAAGCAAGTATTGCCTCTGAAGGATTCTCAGTTTGAAAACTGTTTTACCTGATCTGCTGTACAAGTAATAATTTAGGCTTTAGGTTAACTGAACAGTCCAACTCTAGACTTCTCATTATGTCGTATCAATTGTTTAAGGATATAAGCTCTAATATACTTTAATAATAATAATAATAATAATAATAATAATAATAATAATAATAATAATAATAATAATAATAATAATAATAATAATAATAATAATAATAATAATAATAATAATAATAATAATAATAATAATAATAATAATAATAATAATAATAATAATAATAATATAAGACATAGCGCCGTAGCACAGCCGAGGCCGAAGGAAATGGCGCTGTACATGAGTTCAACAGATCAATCAGAGTCATAATGATTATTAATTCAAACTGACAATTACGCAGGATGATTACAATGCAGTATGAACGGATGATCACAAGTTATTACAGGAATCGAATTTAACGTATTCGGCAGCTATGCAAGGCGCCCATCACGTCCTACATCTCATTATACCAATGCGCCATCTCGCAAATGATAGGCTGAGTGGACCTTTGGGAGGGTTGCGGGAAGTGATCCCGCTTCCTACTGCTCTTCACGCCACTGATGTTACCACTACACAATGGACCCCTGCTCTGTATATGGCTTCTAGTAAACTGTCCTAACTTAGGCCCATTGCAATCATTATCAGTGCAAAGAAGTTATGAGATGTAGCTATGCTTTTTATGTTATGTGATGTTGTTATGTCATGTTATTGTATGTTTTGTATTGTGATGTTAAGTTACAATTTCGTGCCTTCTCAGTGGTTGGGCCTACCACGTGGAATAATCATTCTTCAGATCTGCGTGTTCTGTTAGCTAGAGACTTTGCATACACCTTTTAGAAGAATCTGCAAACTGTTCGTTATCGCCGGAGTTGGGCTGGGAGCGCCTCTGAGTAGGTTATCTTTGAGAGGTGCTATAAAAGTCTTCTGCATTAAATGAATTAAATGAAACAGTTCTAATGCTACGTGATGTCCCTGTGCATGTGATGTGATGTGATGTTTTATGTTCTCTGGTTTCTGTCACTGTTCAACTGTGACCGATGCATTCGCCAGATGGCATTGTGTCGCCTCAGTTTGAAAAGTTCGTTCGTACGACTGATACGTTTTGCATCCATAGGAGCTACTGCAGCCTCCTTGCGATGTCTGCTGTAAAGGGACCTACATGGGTTGGCTGAATTTAAAGAGATTGGCTACGGCAGTACGGCATCCACACCGTGGCTATAGGACAACAGTCATAGCATAACATATATGAAGAGTTGTAAAGTGCAACTCCGAAAAACTCATAGGCCTAAGTAGCGCACCCGGGGAACGGTCCATTGTCCCCCGGACATGTCCCTCCTGGACATTGTCCCCAGGGGGATTCGAGTAGGATCCCCTGGACATTGTCCCCCCCCCTCTGTGAAAATAGCCTATAGTCTGCATGTCATTGATAAACCTTAGTTGCCGTTTTTGTTGGCTATTTCATTCAGGTGTAGGCCTAAACTTAAGACTTGTTAATGACATAATGTCACTCAGTTCATAAGCAGTACGAAAGTTAAGACTTGTTAGTGTCAGTCGGTGAATCAGTTATGAAGTGAAGACTAGATAGTGTCATTTAGACGAGTTTATGTCGTTCATTTCTTAATTTAATCAATGCAGCTTCTATTTTCGGAAACACTTATACATCTTATAAATCAAACGGTAAACCCGTAGTTTAGGTTGGTAAATTATTTTATATCGTCAAATTGAAATGGAAGCTGGATTGATGAAAAAAAAGTGTTTCTCTAACTGGAAGTTCGACTGATTAAACCATTTGTATCTTTAAATAGAAGTTGGATTGATGTAAATAATTTTACCGTAAATAGAAGCTGGATTGATGAAACTAAGTTTTTGATGCAATAGAAGCTGGAATGATGAAAATAATTGTTTCCGTAAGTAGTAGCTGGACCCATGAGAATAGTTCTTTGCTTAAATAAAAGTTCCATTGATGAAAAATATTTTTGGGGTTAAATAGAAGTTGGCTAATTTTTTTCATGAAATGGAAGCTGGATTGATTAAAATAAATTCTCGATGAAATGGAAGCGGGATTGACGATAGTTATCATGGACATAGGTAGATTGCTTACTTACCAACATGAAGTTCGGTATTGAAGATATTCAAATAATTTACCAACCTAAACTACGGGATAACCAATCAAACTTCCATTTAGGCCAACAATTATTTTAATCATTTTCCTGCATTTGCAAGAATATTATACGATTATATCTTAGACTGGGGGATAATGTCCTACCCTGGGGGGGCAATGTCAGGGGGGACAATGTCTGGGGGGACAATGTCCGGGGACAATGTCCAGGGGGACAATGTCCTACACTCGCGCACCCGACCCAACAAGGCCAACCCTAGCTCGCTCAAACAGAAAAGACTTTAAGCGCTGATAGTAAAGGAGTAATAGGGTATTAGTAATAGGGAATAAAGCAGTAGCCCTATTATATTACTATCAACCGTAGTTTTGTATTCCAACATAACGTTTGAAGGAGTATACTTTGACGTCCAGTTCCCTAACATTAGATTAGATATCAACTTCTCATTCGATGGATTTAGAATCCTTCTCGTCTGCCTTTAATTGTTAGACGACTCACTTTCTGAGACGGCTAATTCTACTCGAAAGTTGGGCGTTGCTTTCAATGCTTTGAGGTCTGACCCTATACTTTGTCTCTCACTGAGAATGCAAATGGAAATGTGTAAGTCGTTATGCAATTGTCTGGACATCAAACACTGTAACAAAGATCTATGCAGCCATTTCATTTTTTTAATTAGACAAAAATTGCCTGGCTATCTGTGAAATTGAATGTGCTTTGGCGACAAATTATAATGTTGGTATCAGTAATCATTCTAGTTACGGTACGCTACAAGTTCCTTCCGTCATTCATTTCTTCGTTCACACCATTTATATAGCTCATCTCCAAGATAACTGTCCTGTTACCGTTGCTGAAGTGTACCATGTGTGACTCACTACTGAAGATGTATTTCGTTCTATTTAGGAGAGTTAGGATGAATCCGAAGAGAGGACATCAAGTTTTCCATGCAGACAACAAATGGGAATTCGTGCAGTTTTATAGGTGGAAAGCTCCGATAAACATGGGCGTATTTAGGGGTGGTTTTATGGGTGGTTTTACGGGTTCAGACCCCCGAAATAAATGCATTACTGTTATAAAAAGCTAAACTTGTGGTAAAATACGACAATTCCAATGGAAAATCCCGAAAACTTAAACCCCATCGACATTTTTCCTGGCTACGCCCCCTGCTGATAAATGACCGATGTTAATTAACTTAACGAGTATACGATAGAATTAATTCTATTAAAAGACCGATGCTAATTAACGTAACGAGTATATATATATCGCAGTAGTTAAACATTTCATAGTTAAAGCGAAAACAGCAACATTATCATAATCGAAGAAAATTGTTCATAAACGTTTCTTCAGACTGAAGTCCATTCATTCCTTCGGTCATTCGTCCAATGTTCGATCTAGTTGCTGTGGAACTGGATCGAACAATTGTCTAATACATTAATTCATTCGTTTAATTCTTTAAATTCATTAAGTTGATTCAATTCAACTCAATTCAATCAAATTCATTCATTCATTCGTTCGTTCGATTATTCATTCATTCAATCAATTCTTTTAAATTCTTCAATTCAAAGCAACGCCATTAAATTCATGCATTCGTTCGTTAGCTTCTTCTTTCGTTTGTCCATTCATAGTCGTTCATCCATCCATCTATCCACTCTTCCCCTTGATGGCATGCTACTCAGAACGCTTCAATTAAGCTATTTCTTTTGGACATCGCGCAGAACGTGAAACAGACGTAAGAGAAGCCCCAAGGGCAAATAGACAACGGACATGGGGTGGGAGTTCAGAGGACATTCTATTCATGGCTTCAGATGAAAAGACGTCCCTCCCCCATTACACCTAAGTACACTCGTGAGTACTTAAGTATGCATACATTTGCACCCAACTGTTCTGATCAACCAGGCTCCAGAATTATCTGCTCGATAAAACGGTCGCCTGGTAGTCACCCACGCGTGAAAAGGACGCCTTGAGCTGTACAAACTGACCACCGGTCACGGTCTAGTCAATCAACGCTGGATGCTATGGCGCCAACCGAAGGCCTAACGAGCCCAAAGGCCTAAACAGTCCAAAGGCCTAACAAGCCCAAAAGCCTAAACAGCCCAAAGGCCTAACGAGTCCAAAATGTCTAAACGGCAAAAGACCTAACGAGCCCAAAGGCCTAAACAGTTCAAAGGCCTAACGAGTCAAAAAGCCTAAACAGCCCACAAGCCTAACGAGCCCAAATGCCTAAACAGCCCAAAGGCCTAACGAGTCCAAAATGTCTAAACGGCCAAAGGCCTAACGAGCCCAAAGGCCTAAACAGTCCAAAGGCCTAACGAGTCAAAAAGCCTAAACAGCCCAAAAGCCTAACGAGCCCAAAGGCCTAAACAGCCCTAAGACCGAGGAGGTCTTTGCGACGCCATTAAGATAATACGATGAGGAAATTGATTGAGGCGATTTATCAGCCTCCACTACTAGCTGCTCTTCGCTTGCTGCTGTCACTGGCGTCATCCACACAGCGCAACATAATGCTTTGTCTTTGCATACGCTGCGCCTCGTTGGCATTATGTTCCGTTGAGTCCGTGGCGCCCCCTAAGTGCGCGGGCCTTCGGTGGATTGAATGAGGACGGCCAACGAGGCCTTTAAGCGGGCGCTGCCGTGAAACGAAGACCTAGGCATCTACCGTGGATGTCCGTGCCAAAGACAAGGCCATGGACTTCTATTCGATGGTAGATCAGATGGAAACTTGCATTCACATCTGACTGACCACAGCTCACGATTTGCTTCTTACTGTCTATACTATTTAGGCGATCGATATGATTATGCAGTGTTAATTATTAAGTGTCTATTTGCTTCGCTCTATAATTGCACTGACTGTGATATATTGACCTGATTATAGCTTGGTTCTAGTGACAGTGGGCCACATAAATTATAAAGTATTATTTTGTCTCTAATTTAAGCCTGACGTCTGAGACGTTATACCTCATTATTTATTATTCATTCATTATAAAAAATACTTTCATATAAATGTATAGATATAGAGGTCCATAATTATTTTTGCGTCTCAGACGACTTTTCCAGAACTTAAGATTTTGCTTCTTATTAGCTTCTGTTACCTTTGTCTTCGTTACCTTTAAGACGTAGGTAGGTAGATAGGGAGGTATGTAGGTAGGTAAGGAGGTAGGTAGGTAGGTAGAGAGAGAGAGAGCGAGAGAGAGAGAGAGATGATTACTAGCCAGGAAAGCAGAAGCAGTTGTAGGAAGATTGAATACCACTGACTGGAGAATTAGGGCCTTTGGGCTGTTTGAGCCCTTGGAGAAATCTCTGGCGTATGCTGACGTATTCTTGCCTTCCCTCCTCCGAGTTTTGAAAATCGATGCAAAGAACAAACCGTTGCAGTGAACGGGTGAACTTACATGTAGATTGATCAAGGATTGACTGCGAACATGCCTGCATCCCTACACTCAGGTAGAAAGGACCATGAAGATTTGACTCTCCTCTGATTACACAAGTGTATCAGAGGGAGATTATGCTTGTAAATCAAACAAGACGCCTACAGTAATATAATCAATGGTAAAAGGGACAACAGCGACTCAAGCAGGTTGTTCTTTCGACATCTCAACTCAACACAGTATTTAGCCGTGGTCGGACTGGGAGCGCTTCTGAGTAGATTACCTTGAAGGGGCGCTATAAAAACTCCTTAATAATAATAGTAGCAGCAGTAGTAGTACGTAACTTTCAATTGTAACAAACCTATTGTCTTTAACCTCCGTTTCTCTTATTCAATATATGGCTCAAGCATTACCGGCGGCGGACCACGTCTTCCTGTTAACTGCTTTTGCGTCCATTTGCTATTAATCAGAATTCCACAGACCACCGACTGACTCCGACCGACAGATAGGCGCCGTGTACGCTGTTAATTACTGCCTGCATCGTACGAGATATATACGGCTGTGTATACAACCGTAGGGACACAGTTACTAGACGCCGTGTTGAGTAGCCATCATTAGGCTCTGGATGACGTTATCTCAAGTACGTACAAAGACGGCTGGACGGAGGAGCAAGACAGGACCAAAAAGTCACGATTACGGACGGCGATGTATAATTATTAATGACCATATCGAGAAAAAGGCAGAAAAGAGGAAAGTATGTCGACAGTAATGGCGGTCAAGTGTAGGCAACGGGGTCTAAATAAATAGTCGTCTGCTCCGATTAAACCGTCTGAGCATAACTATGGCGTCGTCTGCGATATTCTGGTTCTGTCATCATCTCTGAATGTGGACAAATGCTGGCGCCGCATAAGTTTTCATAAGTCTCTGCGGCGGTAGGCAACTGCGTACATAGTTTTCCGGAACGTGGAAATCAGGAAATTTAGTTCCTGCTGGAGTATTGCTCGTCGAACCTTTCTTTCCGTCGAGGCTTGTCCAGTTTTACACGACCTGATCGATTAAAATCACTAGCAGCTATGACTTTGTTCTCGAACTATGACGTAATTGTAACAAAGTAGTACAATATTACAGCGCCGCATAAAATCGAAGAATGGAGACGGTCGTTTGAACCGAAGCTCAAACGAGTGGAGTCCACAGAAGCGTCTTTATAGGCCAATGCAACTTTGGCGTTAGATAGAATCTGATAGATTCTGAATCGGAGCAACAAGGTTTTGAGTTTTGATGTCTAGGATAATGTAATTACGGCGTCAAACTCGACTGCAAGTTTTCGGAGCAGATTCGTGGCTGTATTGCTCAGATTTGCTCGGATTTTTTCCTATGGACGGTAGGTAAGTGAAAGAGGCAAAATGCGACCACCAGGAACATCGAATTTTCTCGTGTGTTTGGTGCTGTTCTTCCAAACGATCCTCGTCCCAACTGGTGGGTCAACTGGGAAAGGTAAGCAGCTATTATATCATTTTGTTTTTGCCTTCCCTCAAAAATATAGGCCTATTTATTATTATGCTTTTATTAAAAGTCACTATCTAATGACCAGGCATCAATCTGTGGCGCTGAGCAATTGTGAATGATGGACTTGCTCGAGGTTCCTACACAGTATAGGCATAGCCATCTCAGAGGAGCAGGGACATAACTATAGCGTTTGGCTTGGGGGTTTAAGCCCCCAAACGAAGCTGAAGCCCCAAATTAAATCAAGTCCCCGCGCCACTATAGGCTCGTGCTTCCGCACTGGCCATGCTCAAGGCTTAATGACCCCTCCAAACGAAAAGTCCTAGTTACGTCACTGCAGAGGAGGTTCGAATCCGTAGGCCTACTCTACTACTCTCGTCGTTACAAGGTGAGCACTCTAATCGATAGGCTACAGCGTCCCGCAGTTCACCCATTAAAGAATTTTTTTCTTTTGATTAATAATTTGTTTCAGGGCCTATAGGCGCACACCAAAGAACATAATAAATACTCTATAGACATACTATCCACACGAGGGTCGGATAGTTCTGGAATTATAAAAGAAGTACCGAAATGACCCAGTGATGTTTTACGAAATAAACCCCTTCAAAAGGAACCACGCATCGATTGCATCAATTTGTATTAACAATTTCGTCTTGCTTGCTTGTTTACTGTTTAACGTCCACTGTATGGTAACAAAGACCATTAGCATCGCCCTCCTCCTTTATCCGGGCTTGGGACTGGCACTGACAGAGTACGAACAGTGGCGGAGATTAAAAAAATTGCGGAGTTAAAAAAATTTCGTCGCTTAAGCCTTAAGCGCGAACATTATAATTGTATCGGATTTTTATACAGCGCTTTTTTACCTTTAAAAAGCGATGGAAATTGATTTCCAATTTCCTGTGACTATAACTGAAAATGGACTACATTTCCTGCCATTGGAACCGAATTACTGCCTCGAGAACATTAGTAGACACAACATAAACCTTCATACAAAAATTAGCCATAAAACATTCGTATGTAGGCCTATAGAAACTCGTTGTAATACTTCTACGTCGAGTATGTATTTCACAAACAAGTTTATAGTGTCTTTTAAGCCTTTCGACTAGCAAAGGCGCTGTAATGTGGTTATCTTGCAAGTGATTTTAATTGTAATTGTGATGAGTATTGTCGACTAATTGCAATTATAATATAGCGGTCATATAGCAACCGTTTAAGGAGAACTCATTTTTATTGACGCAATAATTCATTAACCTAATCATTACTTGAACGGAACATTAATTGACCTATTGTCAGTGAATTGAAGTATTCAATAATTGGCGTGTGTGTTTGTAAATGTCCTAAATTGTGGACTGCAGGACTCGTTTTTACCCATTGTTAGCGCTACAGATAGGCAAAGCTTCTGACTAGGGGAGTTAAACTCTTTCAGAAATCTTGAGTTAAATCTAATTTTACGAGATTAAAATTGCAGTTGCAACGATGAAAATCCAATTGTAACATCATCTAAATCCAATAAAACATGATTCAAATCCAATTTAATATTACTGAAGCACCATTAAAAAGGCACGTAACATACATGCCTTTCATAAAGTATCGGCTGATAATTTTTACTGTCGTTCTTTTTATTAATTACTCCTAAGTAGGCCGTTGTAGCTGCAGTTAATGTAAGTTAACTTTACATGTATTATAAAAGCTGGGTCAAAATTCAGCGTTTTTGGTACAAAAGGAGTTCTGTTTCTAAGTCCTATAATTATAAGTTATTAGCTTTGTTTGCACATATGTTATTGACGGAAAGAGACCTGGTGTTTGACAGGACTCAATCTCGATCTGCTCTTCTGCAGCTCGCAGGCCTTCGCTGGGAAATGTAGGCTTACCACACAAAATCCTTCGCTGACTTGCACAGATTTCTCGTTCAACCTCTGGTCAAGTATCTCTGACTTCTCCGTTGTCCAGGCATTATTATTATTATTGGAAGCGTGGTTCACTGCCGGACAGGGCTTGAACCCTAGACCTTCCTATTAACGACCTGTAACAACTGCTTCGGACAGCGGCCGCAGCTGCTGACAACCTTCCTCAGAGCAGGTGATGAACGACCTGACAGCCGGGGCTCGACCCCTTCGAGAAACAACCCTAAGCACACACAGACACTGTAGGGCAGGAATAGTTCGGTTGCAATGGTTGTCGGTTGAGCTGAAAATAAACAGCTGGACTAACACGGTGGGTTTGATGTTGGCGCTCGCAGTGGTGTCCGGTTTCTTGCACCTGGTCCTGTATTCACTCGTTCGTCGGTAATCTATTCAGAAGAATCGGTTTCGCTGTCAAAATACGTGAGACAGATGACTCTTTCAACGAGCTATTTTCCCCATCTATCCCCAGCACACCACCGTCCAACACGCTCTCCCGCTCGCCAGTGGGATGTTCCTGTCGGTTGAGCACCTGGTTCTGTGGCCGGCGCGTGGGGCCTGAGTTTCCCAGGACTTCCCCCGAAACGCCGAACTTCAGAAGAACGTGGTTAATTCGATGGCGTGTCAGAAACCGTATGCCACTCAGCACTGCGCAATTAAATCCGGTAATGCTAATGCGCGACCGCTAGATAAATTGAGCCACTGCGGTTTGCAGTATTGGGATGGGGGATATGAGGTGGCCGAGTGGTTAGCGTATCGGGTTTCACTCGGCTTCAAAACTACCCGTCCAGCTCCAAGCGCACCGTCTAACCTAGGCCTCACCAATTCTCACTTCCACCTATAGAGATACCAAAAACTTTATTAATAGGCTTCTTTACAAGGGCATCTATTAAACTTAAGACCCTTTAAAAAATAAAGTAAAAGCTAATAATGTCTCGGACCAAAATTTAAACGGTATAGCCAATGCCTACACAATACACATGGCCGCTATTCAGAGTAATTGCATTGCGTGACAATGTGTTAACGAATAAACGAAGATTCTAGTCTATAACATACCTCCTGTTCACCCTGCAGTGGGATGTTCCCGTTCGCTGAGCAGCTGGTTCTGTGGCTGACGCGTGGGCTCTGACCTTCCCAGGATTAGTCTCCTGCAGTGTACACTCGACATGGATAAAATTGTAGAAGTTGCTGCGTGAAACGTTCATGGTCAGCATGCTATAGGTATAAGTGCCTCTTTAAACCACACTCATTCGATCACCAGCGCCTTGAGAGCTATAGACCATACTTAAAAGGCGTTATATTAAGTGCTTTGATAGTTGACACTCGTGAAGTGTCGGTCCTTCGTTTGTATTCTGCAAAGGT
>JACEVL010000949.1:42500-50000 GCA_020284085.1 Aporrectodea caliginosa
AACCTCCACGTAACGGCACTGGTACATAGCGGGACTCTGGTCCCTTTAGGTCCTCCTTTTGTATCCCAATTTAGTATTACCTGAAAGATGATGATATCTTATTGTGCTTCTGTTTTGGGAGCAATAAAAACCTATGTTATGTTATGTATATAATTATATATTTCATTGTTATATTTCAGCGGAGCTTGAATATCGTCACCAGAATATCTCGACCTACGTGGCCTTCAGCGCCGACCTTGATGTCACGTACTCCCTTCCAGCTGGCGAACACAACACATCCGTGGCCTTCATACGTCTCTTGTCCCTCCTTCCGACCCCGCGAGTCGTCACCAGCGTGACCCTTCCGCCGGGCAGGAACGGCGAACTGTCCATCACATGCGGAGTCATTGACCACGCTGGACAGGTCCAGTTCCGCCTGCTGGACACTAGCAATCGGACCCTGGCCGAGACGCAGCCGCTGGCGGTCAGTTGGCCCAAGGTGACCCTGTCTCTACCCGCAGCTCACGTTGCCCTCAGCGATGAGGTCATCATGGGGATCGTCGCTAAGGGCGTGGCCTGCGATTCGGTCCACCCTGAAAACCAGTACTACATCGAAGTGGTCTACTACGGCCGCAACGACACGAAGGACTCCGTTCGTGTCGTTGAGCCGCGACAGACGGTTCACGAGGCGCCCTTCCCGAAGCTCTTCGACGCCGAAACGACCCTCAACTGCGCCATGTTCGACCAGGAGGGGGTCTACCAGGCCTTCCTCAAGGCCGACGCCAACCCCCGCATTCCCGTTGCCACCAGCAACGAGATGCACGTCCGCTGGAGTCCCGTCTACCGATTGACGGCAACGGTCGAGTCCATCTTCCCTTGCACGAAGAGCGTCATCATCCGATACGTTCAACCGAGATGCTCCGGGAGGGATGACAAGATCCGTCTGTATCAACAAATGAGGCGACCTGGAGGCAGCGTGGCATCACCCGTCGACCTGCGCTATGTGACGGAGAGACGGGCGCAGGCCAGCGCCAATGCCGTGTCCTTCGAGTGCGGCTTCTTCAGCGAAGATGCGATCGGATACTGCTTCCAGTACATCAGCACGGCCAACAGTGGAGCCGTCAGTGAACAGAAGACCATCTGTCTACCGACGACCAACTCTTCCGGTAAACACCTATCAATACCTATGTACACAACGCTTTTCAGGGGTTAAAGATGCGCTTCATAAATGACCAGGTATACATGCAGAATCCTTCCAAACTCTTATGACACGCTACGTACAAACAGGGAAATGCATATCTACTTATAACCCACTTTACTCCTTAACTAGACCAATGCAAGCATGTGCAGATTCATTCATTCATTCATTATGAGAATTTATATAGCGTCTCTTCAAGAAACCTTCTCAGGAGCGCTCCCACCCCAGCCACGACTAAAGAAAAAAGACTTGAGTGACTTATAAAACTCAGTTGGGTTGATCAGGAGTGATGAACGCAACTCTGGCGGGAGATCATTCTAGATGAAGGGACCTACAACTGAGAAAGAAGCTCTTATAACATAAGTTCAAGGGTGAAGTGTGTTATAAGTGGAGGTGTATCTCCCTGTTTGCATGTCGGGTTTGTTGAAAGAAATGTAATACGCATATATACAGATATCTCTTAAATAATAGGCACTTTCCCAGTTAATATACCCAAATAGAAATAAACAACTCTCCACTTTTTCAAATCAATCAATCAATACTTTTTATTGATCACCATAATACAATCACATACAAATACAATCTAGACATTCAAACTGCTCTACTCTTAAACTTACCAAAAGAAGTAGGCATATAAATTCCGGAATTCTTAACACTTAATTTTTTAAATTAACCGATACATGTGAATAGGCAGACACGCATTGCGAATTGGTTGTAAAACAGACCCGGGCTTCCACGGTCCAGCACAGAAGTTTTGCTGTGGTCGGTCCATCCTCCTGGAAGAAGCTTTACAACCTACGATATGAGCTTCTCTGGCTTTTTATAACCTCTTTTCGGCAAAATGTTGAAGACCATTTTGTTCGATCGTGGTTTTATTGTGTTATGACGGAAGCATCTCTGATTAGCCTCTCTCTCGCTATGTAAATTTGCAATTACCATTACCTCTTCCATACATACCCACCACAAGGAAGGTATCCTCACATGTCTAACCACTCCTATCTCCAACTCGCTGGTTCACCTCGTCATTTTTAACCAATCAGCTCTTGAATGTATACCCTATACACTTATTGCCCTCACTGCTAACCAACAGATAAAAGTAAAGTATAGACAGATAAATATTTAGTTTAAAAGCAGGCAACTCACTAGAACGCAATACCTCTTCAATCTTAACTTCTTAGCTCTTAGGTCAAGTTTGTGAAAAACCTCTCCATCAGTTCTTAACCTCTGAATGCTTCACACAAGCACATCACTTATAATCATTGCTCCTGCCTACATTATGGCATACATATAATATGGCCTTGTTATTCGCAATGTTAACACATATTATTATAGAAATATAAATAGAAAATAAATTAATAATATATGCAAGTATAAACACACACATATATGTATGTGTATCTATGTGTATATATATATATGTATAGCTGTTAATGCAGGTACTTCACAATGTTCGCGCCTTGCATGGCTGGCAGACGCTTTGACACCTGAGCGAGTTTATTGATTAAATGGTGCGTCTGGCGGCGCTGCACTGCTTATGCAAGAACAGTGGCGCTGTTGGCAATGAGACGCAATGGAAGGAGGGAGAGTAAAGGAAGGAGGATGTCGCTACGCAAGGGGGGGGGAATCGCTAGATATAGTGGCAATAATGCATTAGCTACGCGGCGTAGCTAGTAACGTCGGCGCGGACGCCAAAGACAGAATTCGGTTCTATATTGGCGGCGCCTTTAGATGGTCATTGACTGTACACCTGGTCTGGCCGTACAGGTAGACTGGCCGCACAGCCACTACCAGCAGCAGCAGCAGCAGCAGCAGCAGCAGCAGCAGCAGCAGAGGCTGTCAAAGAAGAGCCGTTGGCGGAGGACAAATGCAACAGCAGAATACACAGAGAAACGGGCATTGATCCACGCTCAGTTTCAAACGGAAACATCGCATTAACGAACGGACAGACAGACAGACAGAATCACACAGGCACACAAACATACACAGTGACATAGGCATACACACACGTAAGAGGAACAGATACTCGCTGCATTTTACAAGGAATCGCAGGAACAATCAGAGGCACACAGACACATAAACACATACATACACTATTGTATTGTATTGTATTTGAACACTTGTTATAGCGCCCCAACCAGATTTCCCATTCAGAGGCGCTCCCGACTACTGCGCGAACGCTGAATCGGAGTTTCACGCCGAAGCGCATGAGCAATTGCGAGTGAAGGACTTGCCCAGGGTCCCTATACACTGACATATACACACACGTGTACAAAAACTCAGAGAACATAATATTCGTTTATAATTCAAACTCACAAGTACGCAGTAAGATTACATGGTATAGTAGTAACAGATAATAACAAGTTCAAGCAACGAATTTAACTGAATGGCAGCCTGCAAGGCGCCCATATGTCCTACTGCTGCCTGAAGGTACTTTAGAAGGTACTTACAACAAAAGCGAACGGATAGAATCGCACACACACACATTGAACTATAGAGACACACACACGTAGACATCCGCAGGATACAGAGAAATACACATACACATGCAATCATGCACATGCATATATACACACATGCAGAAGCACACTAGTAAAGACACACGAAAGACAATGAACCAGACAATACACAGAATACTAACATGCGTATAAGACAGGCAGACGAAGGGAGACAGATATATACACCCACACACCCACCCAATCACCTACACCCACACACCCACCCAATCACCTACACCCACACACCCACTCAATCACCTACACCCACACACCAACCCACTCACCTAACCCACACACCCATCCACTCACCTACACCCACACTCACACACACACACACACACACATACAAACTGACAAATTTGCACACAGACGCACTGAAGCTCAGACAAATAATGAAATTGACAAGCATGCACAGCAATGATGCTTACTGACATGTACACAGACAGAAAGAAGCAGGCAGACATACAGACAGACAGACGGACATACATACAGACATACAGGCAGACACACAGATACGCAAACCTTTAGAGAGACAGACAGTTGCAAAGGCAGATGGACAGACAGGCAGGGAGACGGATGCGAGCGGACAGCTGCTGAATTTAGACGCCGTGAATGGTGATATTTCATTAAGTGGACAGGAACTGCATTGGTCGCAGATCGTGATGTCTTCGACAGCAGCAGCAGCTTGGAAGAAGATGCAACGACGGCAAATATTGACCAGTAGCATCTCTTAGACCTTCGTTTGTTCTGCCTCACAACGGCCGAATCTCCCTCCTCAGCAACCGAACAAGACGTTCGATATACGGGCGCTATATAAATCACGAGTTGCATGGCATTCGGGAGAAACTATTTGCGCTATGTAAATGATGATTTGCATTGTGCTTGATGCTATTTGCGCTATATAATCATGACATTGCCCTTGAGAGGCGCCTTGGAGGGAAATCTTGTCTTGCAGGTATTCCAGCGCAGTAATGTAAAGTAAATGTCGGCGCCAGGAAGTTCAGCTTATTTTTTTACCTGCCATTTTATTCAATTCAAGTCCGCAAGAGACAGGTTGCTGAGGTGAGAGAGGTCAAACTACGGGGATGAGGCCAGGGGAAGTGATGGACTTCAACTGAACCAACTTTTCCTCTTCTGCAGTCCTTATAGACCTTAGCTGAAAGCTATCAGAAAACCTTACAAGGTTTTGACTCGTTTAAAACCAACAGAATTTATTACCAAACAGCGTGTGACCCAACGCCAGCCTCGTTTATTCTTTAGTCATCGGGACACTGATGACTAAAGAAAAGCGGTTATCTCGCTCGGTCTGTTACCGATAGGTTGTGGATTTGAGCAAACGTTTGCGGAAAAGAAAAGAGACAGGGAGAAAAGTTCCCGTCGCAGACCAGCAGAGGGACATTTCACAAGGCAGGGCCTATATCCGCGAAACTGTGACGCATGTAGCCATGTATACAATGGCAGTTCGGGTCTTGGAAACAACCAGGTCTCCGTATGCCCCCAATCGCAGAGGACGGTGGCCATGGACAGTGGAAATTAGGACACATTGAACGACCATAATTATTTGTATTCAAAATAGGCTATGGCTTTTTTAATGTTTACACTTTTTGATTCACGGTTTGAAGATGTTGAACGCTGTAAGCCTATTTAAGTATTACGACTACTTATAGCTCTGTTTTAAAACAGCCTCGTATATCAATGTTAAAGACAACTTTCCTTTATAAAATATTCTCCACCTGAAATCGAATTTCCCCTCTTCTGATATTTCCATGACGCATCTTGCACAATAATTTCCCCGATATCGACGCCCCTGGAGTCTGGACTCATCCAGGTACTAACTGGACTCGCGCTGCTTAACGCTACTGTACCAATGTGATTTTAATTCCATTCCAAATGTTACCAGGTTCGATGAACCTTCAATCATAAATATGCTTTCTCAACATAATATTCAACCACGCTATTTGGACTCTCGCCATTATTACTAAATTTATCTAGGTCATTGCTCCAGCAGTGGCCTGGATAACCTGGCAAAGAAAGACAGTCCAAAATAGCATACAACGAGGCAGTGGGCTGTTTCGGACAAAGCTCTGAGTCTAGAGCCTGCACTGACGCTGTCAGACTATTTCTGTGCTGCTCTATCGATGGTTTATATTCATCAGGTGCTTTGTACTTTTAAAAAGGCGCTACAGTAGGCTTACATGTCTAGACACACGCGCTAATATATATATATATATATATATATATATATATATATATATATATATATATATATATACACTGCTATAAGATGCGCTGGCCTTCCTGCCTGGAATAACTCGCCAAAGTCGCTGCGCAAACTCCCCAACCTTGCCTGTTTGAAAAAGAAGTGAGAGCCTACCTCTTTGATTATAGTCAAAGCGTTATCTAAAATATGGTGACTCCTTGTTTTGGCACAATTAGTTAAGTGAGCTAGTTGGGTCTAAGTATTGTTAGTTAAGCTAGTTATTTCCTCTTTCTGACGTCACTAAGCTTATATAAGTATACTCAACCGTCATCCTTCTGCTTACATGGTATACGGGTATCCCTATAGCTAGTTTAACGGGGCTCTATCCTTTGGGGTTGGCCTATTCGATTGTCTCCCTTAATAGTTAATATGCCAATTATGTGATCTGACAGTTTTAAATTACTAATCTCACGATCGGTGAATATTCTGTATCACTACCTGTAATCTATTCTCTGGGAAAAATAAAAAAGATTGATTGATTGATTGATATACATCGGCTACATTTATACATAATGCGCTATAATACGGGACTGTATGCAAAGCCATGCATGCCTATACTATACTTAGCGGACAAAGTATTGTTCTATGCCTTTCTTGTTTATCATATCACTGAACACGGTATGGTGGCCATTTACTTATTTATTTATGATGAAACAGCTCTCTGTTCATTTCTTCCAACGATTTATCGAATGAAATCATAGTTATGGTGCGCCTTTTCCATTTACCTAAGTCACGTATTACTTCTCTCTGCAGACTTGACTGACGGAGATAATTTCACGAGGTTTGATTCAGTTGCAACACCTACAGGTCGTCAAGACAACACGTCATTCCACTGAGCCGTGACTCTATGAAGAGGCGTCAATGACTTCTACGTAATGGTGTCACCTGGTGGAGACAAAGGAACTGGCCGTCCATTGTCTTGTCTCATTCGATTGGGCAATTATGGTCCTTCTCTTCCTTTTCCTGTTCCTCCTTATCCACCTTGCTACTTCATCCACTCTCATGACGCGATGCTATTGAAAGCTACTTCGGTAATGTCTTTCGTCTCAGCCTAACACTGCAGGATGTATGACCATACCCAGGTCGTCATAGGTCTGCATGTGGGGTTTACATGAGTTCATTATACACAAGGGCGGTATGTTCCTAGTCCTCCTCATTCTCCTTCCTACTCCCTCCACTCTCATGAATAGACGCGTTACAAGGCAAGCGCTGTAGTCAATCGGCTACCATGCTCATTTAAATAAAATGCGCTGAGATTTATGGTTTTAAATGTTCTGATACAAACACGCACACGTATGTCCATATCAGATACACAAAGCTTCGAACGATGGCGCTCGAGGAT
Source organism: Aporrectodea caliginosa (assembly GCA_020284085.1). Lineage (NCBI taxonomy): Eukaryota > Metazoa > Annelida > Clitellata > Crassiclitellata > Lumbricidae > Aporrectodea > Aporrectodea caliginosa. The sequence continues at coordinate 49,775 of JACEVL010000949.1, forward strand.
CTAGCCCGACAGACGTCAATCGAAAGGGATATGAATATATATATATATATATATATATATATATATATATATATATATATATATATATGAATCTCTCTGTCTCTCAGTGTCTCTCTGTCTCTCTGTGTCTCTCTGTATAACGGTGATTCTCTGTCTCTCTGTCTCTGTCTCTCTGTCTCTGTCTAGGTCTCTGATCTCTCTCTCTCTCTCTCTGAACTCTCTATAT
>JACEVL010000949.1:55000-95000 GCA_020284085.1 Aporrectodea caliginosa
ACATGAGGGAAACCAAACCATGTGACATCCTTTGCGTCGGTTTGTATAAGACATTGCTTGTTTGTAGGGTAGAGGTGATCAGGTGAGGTCAGAGGTGATCAGGTGAGGTCAGAGGTGATCAGGTGAGGTCAGAGGTGATCAGGTGAGGTCAGAGGTGATCAGGTGAGGTCAGAGGTGATCAGGTGAAGTCAGAGGTGATCAGATGAGGTCAGAGGTGATCAGGTGAGGTCAGAGGTGATCAGGTGAGGTCAGAGGTGATCAGGTGAGGTCAGAGGTGATCAGCTGAGGTCAGGGTTCAAGTATGGTTAAGTAAGAGAACAGAAGGAGATGGAAGAGATTAGAACAGAGGGAGGAAGGAGCAGGAGGAGAAGGAGGAGGAAGAAGAAATGGAAATGAGGAGAAAGAGGAAAAGAAGGAAAAAGAGAAGGAGAAAAAGGAGGAGGAGGAGAAAGATGAAGGAAATTAATAGGTGGAGGAAGAGAAGGATTAGCAGTAGAAGAAAAAGACGAATCAGAATATGGAGAAACAAAGAAAGGCTAAGAGAATAAGGCGAAGGAAAATGAAAATGAGTGGGAGAAGGAAACAGGGAAGGAGGAAATAGAAGGATAACAGAAGGAGAAGTGGTGAGAAGAGGAGGTAGAGAAGGAAGCATAATTATTACAGAAGGAGAATTGTTGAGAAGAGAAGAGAGAGAAGGAAAGATAATGATTGCAAAAAGAAAGTTCAATGAATGTTTTATCGACGTGAGTTTTAATCAGGGTCAATTAGAGCTATATATATTGCTAATACAAATGCTAATAATAATACTACACTAGATTGGTGTGCATTGTTTGTTAGGATCGACGCCTGTATCCAGCGTCATATCCGGTCCAGAGAAGTCTTGCGATTGCGGCTGCCTGCTGCGACTTCCGGAGGGACAGATCTCCTTCCGGTCCGACAGATGTCAGGGTGGCACAGCAGCCATCTGGCACATCGTTACGACCCCGGATCGGGTCATCGAACTGACCTACTTCCTGCGCGGGAACGTCGACCAATCGGGTCGCGCCAAGAACTGGATCAAGATCCGCGACGGTGACTCTGCGCATGCGTCGCTCCTCGCCCACACTTCCGGTGGCTCCAAACCGGAAACGGTTCGAGGGACGCAGCAGGCGATGGTCGTCGAGGTCTGGAGGTCTGGCCGCTCGGAGTGGGACATATCCGGCGACGAGGACACCTTCTCTGGGACCTACACGACGGTCCTAAGGACGTCGAACGACAGTCTGAACGTCCATCGGTCACCAGACGCCGGTCACTGGCTGACCAATTGGAGGACGCTGGCCATTGTGACCGGGGTCATCCTCGTGTGTGTAGTGCTGGCCGTTGTGGCTATCATCCTCTGTCACAGGCGCTACATAAATGGTCGGCGCCAGATGAAGAAATCGCAGGTGGGTCAGGCCCTCTTGCGGCATCGGCATGAGGCAGAGGCACGAAGGGGGGATCACCTGGACGGACCGAACGCCTACTACTCCTTCGCCGATACGTCCAGCCCACCGGAGAGCCCGTCGAGGGGTTACCTGCTCAGCCACGGCGCCTACTACCACAACGACCTATCACACTCCGACACCCCTAGTCATAAGTACCCGTTGCACGAGAAGGGTCCAGTCGTGCTGACGGCGGACATGACCTACGAGTCGTGTCCACCTCACTCGGACGTTGTCTACGGGACACAGTCCATCCCACTGGACGGACTCCACAATCCCTACACTCACCCCGACCAGAACCCGCCGGACTACTGCCCAACCGGGTCGCCGAATCTACCATTCCGACCCAGCCAGACGTCCGACAAGCACCCTCCATCACCAGAGAACCATCAGGGTGCGGAGTACAAAGCCCCGATGGTACGAAACAGTCGATCGACGTCACCCCCAACCAGTCCAACAAGTGACCTCGCCTCATCCGTCGCCAACTCAGACCACCACAGTGCCACTCCTCAAAAGCCTCCAGACTCTGACTGGCAGAAGACGGACAGTCGAAACCGACCTCCGGCAGAAGGAAGCAACACCATTCAGCCTCGAACTGCCACTCCAACCGCAAACCCAGGAAAAGACAAGCCGCCCCTAAGCGCAACGGATCCTCAAACGACGAACAAGAAAGGCGCGATGAAAGACAGGTCACGGGGGGATCTCGGGTCCCCACCGTACAGGGCAATCCGTGGAGCCGCAAGACCGGACGGGCAGAGTCCGGAGGCCCAGACCGAGATGACCTGTATCGCCCAGACGCCTCCGTCGTCCGCGCGGTCCGTGGACGTATCTCCGTCAATCGGCGGAAACAGCCGACTGTTTCCGGACGCCATGAGCGTCAACACACTGTCCGACATAGGTTCACAGGACGGCTTCGAGTACGACGATTACATCCCACAGCTTCCCGGATCCTTCTTCAACATGGACCCGCAGGCCTACACGCTCACCTGGTCCAAGCCCCCGCAGCAGAAGGCAGCTGATGGAACCGGGGCAAGGACCGTGCAGGGTGGCGTACAACCTAGCAAGGCCCACATCGCGTCGTTTAGTGGGAGCGAGGCAAGCATTGGTAGCTGAGGAATTCCAAAGTGTACCAGGCAGAGCTTTGATTCATGGCCAACCTTCCAGCCTTGTGGGTTCGAATCCTGGGACTTCAAGAAAAATGGATCAACTGTTTCCCATTGAATCTCTGAACGCTCTAAGGAAATGTTCCTTTGCAGTCGTTGAATTGAGTTTGTCAGAGGCGTAACAATGGTCTCGAAAGCGGGGTTACGAAGTTCATCCCATCCTATCGTCTTTCGCGTAATAATTATTGCGTGATTAATAGTATGAAAACTCATTAGCGCAGCAATGCGCTTGTGTTTCTGGGTCTGGGGCGAGCACCGTGAAATCCAGGGCAACGCCTTTGAATAGGCAAGCTGTTAATGCACAAATACCAACGCTCCTTTAACGTGAAAAAACATGACAGTTATGCGGAACAGATGTGAAGCAGACCAAGGAAGTGATTACCTTTGTAATATGTATTATGTAATATATGAATGTATTTGTACATTTATGAAGCGGCCTCTTGTGAATGCTAATAGGCAGTTAGACTAATTATGATAGCCGTCTCTTTTTCACGTTAGGCTCTTGTAGACCTATTTGTGGTCGCTACAAAGAAGCAATTTTAAATTAAGCACAAAGAAGATCGTTGTTAAATTCGTAAGACACATTCTCTAAGTGTTTCGACTGCTAGTGTCTTCTCGCCATTCAGTTTCCACTAAATGACAAAGGCGGCTCAGGTCTAAAACAAAATACGCTCAGGTGAATGAAACTCTCACGTCAATAGAATACAAATAACGGGACCATGTCACAATACTAGTTCTGCACAGGGCAAAAAAATGGCGGTGACTGTCCCTCCACTTTTAAAATCCAAAGTGCGCCTATGCCAACGAGCCCCAGCCTTAATTGACACTTTTAGACATTTAACACTCCTTGGATTAGCACTCCTTGGATTTCACTAAAAGCAATATACAAATAGGCTAGCCCTGTAAAACATTGCATATCATTTAATTGTATTACATTGTGAAGAAAACAGAGGCAAATCTTTCTTCTGCAGACCAAAGAAACTGCTTGATGACACTGTTATGCTAAAGATGTACAGAATGCCGTTGACATTTGGTCGCAATAATTTAATGTATTTGTCAGCAGGATTTTACTTCTGGTATAGCATACAGGAACTTTGTACAGCATTATTCATAACGTATGTCAGTAGTCATTTAGACGCGCTGTATATAGGCTAATTGTGGGCTTTGTTTTAACGATGTCCGTTTACATTGAGTTGAATTAAGTTGAATTTCTTTGTTTGTATCTGTGCTTCTTTGTACTTTTGTCTGCCTGTCTAATCTTCTATCTAAATTTATCTGTTTACTTACCTGTCTGTTTGTTTGCCTATCTGTCTACATTTGTTTATATGTCTGTCTGTATGTATGTATGTATGTCTGTCTGTCTGTTTGTCTGTCCAGGGCGACATTGTGAAAGGTTTCAAAAGCAGAATGAATGTTGCTAATGCGTTCTAACTGGGAATTGTCTGAACTGGTGTAGGGAAGTTTTCTTCTTCCTATATACAAATGTGTCTATGTATATGTCCGTCCGTCTATATGGCTGTGTATTTGTGTTTCTGGCTGTGTGTACCTCTTGTGCGTGTATATGCCTGCCTTCCCGTGTGCCTACCTGTGTGCCTGCCTGCCTGTTTGTCTGTCTGTCTGCTTCTCTGTCTGCCTTTATTTAATGCTTGTAAGTTTTGTATGCATACGTAATTATGCCCAATCTTTTCTGCAGTCTGTCTTGTCTGTCTGTCTATTTGTCTGTCCGTCTGTCATATCTACCTTATTTATAAGGTATGTTTTCTGTTAGCCTTCTCATAATCATACAGACTCGAGCAGAAGCATAGTGTGACCACAGCGGGTCATAGGCGATAATCGTCTGAAAAGAAAGCACAGATTGACATTTATGAGTACAGGCAGACACTTCTGTTTTCTTGTTGAACGAGGCCTAGTAATTATAGGTCTACGATGCAGCATGTATGGCTTTAGTTTGATAGTTTATGCCTTGTGTGTTACGATTGTATTTGGCAATGTTTAACATGTATGTCGTTTGAAATATTATGGTTTGAGAGTTACGAAACGAAAACGGGTCCATCGCCGAAAATGCACCAGCTCATCAGAGTTCTAGGCTATCTTCAGTGTATTATGCAGATCTGTGCTCTATGAGAAGGACTGGCTCTAATCGGGAGCTAGAATATTTAAACAAAGCCTTCTTAAATGCCTGCGCAAGTACAATCACTTTTTACAATTAAGACGCAGAGCTTACAGCACTATTTTCCTTACACGAGCTACATTTTACGGTTTTGTAATAAAAAAACTTCTATCAATTTCTGATTTTCAGATTAATTTCTAATTCAATCACTATGGGACTTGTACTTATCAGGCAACGAACATTCATTCATTCATTCATTCATTCGACTATAGCCCACGGAAATGTCTGTAACAGCCTAATTCGACGTGACAGCGTAACATCTTCACAGCATGAGGACGTGTTTGTTGAGTACGTCCTTATTGTTTGGGAAGCAGAGGTAATTTAAAAGCGGACGTATGGGAACAAGGTGTTGAGAGTAATGCCAACAGTACTGTGGAAATACTCGTCTAAATTTGGTTCACGTGTAGTTTTTTCAGGATAGCCTGGTCCTTGAAGACCAGTTTCAGCGAAATAGTAGACAGCGTCTGTGTACCGTTGGTCCATATTATTGACCTTACTGGAAGGAGCCTTAGATAAGAAAGCTGTAGGCCTACATTTAAATACGGGTGATATAGAAGTTTAATTATTCAATTATACCATGCCTTGTATACATATTACTGGCTACTTAGGCTTCCAAAATAGAATGGGTATTGGAGGGAGACTGGTTCTGTCTCGTCTGCAGTCAAAATGCTGGGCTGAGATACCAGCCGACAGCTTATGTTATCTGCTAATACAGAAGGCAGACCAAGACTACGCTGGATAGACAATATAAATGAGGACATAACATGACTTGGATTAATATCAAGAGGAGCTCTTGACCTTGACAAAGACCTAGGAATGAAGTTATTCGTACCCATCGCCGCCAAATTGCTGGCTTCGTGAACTGATGATGATGAGACACACATCTAGCTGGATACATCAGCTGTATGCCTACTGGCCCCTTCCTATAATTCCAGGTGCTGTGTACTGTGCTCTGCCGTCTTCGGTCGATGCTACCTGCGTTCGGCAACCTCTGGAGACCTAATGGTACCAAGGATCCGCACCGCAGTTGGTGCTTGGGACATTTCCTACTGCGGCCCTACTGTATGGATTGGAATGCCTTACCAACTGAGGTCAAGAAACTTGATTAACCAATTACCAGAGTTGTATTCTCCGGAGATTCAGTCTTGATCTCGAGACTATCCGGACAGGTTTTTTTATGTCTCTGTCTCGGTCTTGGGAACCTATATCTTGGGCACAGTCTCACTGCAGCCTTGGTCTCGCGGTCATTTCTTGACTTCTTGGAAACTGTCTTGAGGCGAAAGTCTTCTTCTCTTGAAGAAACGGTCTCCATCAACCTAGCGCAAGCTGTCTTTAGTTCTTGCGCTATAAAAATGTCCTGTGCCGATCTGATTACGCTTAAGTGCCAAACCCAGGAAGTTTAGACAAACGATCTTTCTGGTTAATGTTGAACTTTGACACCAAATTCATACGCGGTTCTAACTTGATAAAGTCATCGGTTGACCCTTGCTTCTAGGTAAATAATCGAGAAATCGGCACGGGTATTGAAAAGAGCAGTTTTTAATTTATTTCGATTTGGTATAAGTATAAAAATCATTAAACCTCGTATAGCCTATAGTCATGTTTGCATTAACGCAAATTGAAGTCATGGACAAACTAAAGAAATGGCTTTGCCATTTGCCGCTGGCGTAAAGCCACCATAAACTAATATAAACGATTGGAACAACATCTACTTTCTCCAGGTGAGTTATTTCGTAAATTTAGAATTTATTTATTTGGTATGGAATATTGCTGGTTTAAATTTTAAAATCGTTTCGAAGATTTCAGACATGCCTGAAATATTTAATTTTTTAATTCTCTGCGCCTCACCCCTCATCAATCGGTTCTAAATGCAGCAGCAAGGCTCATCGTACGTCTTCCTAAGTTTGCTCATATCTCTAGCTACATGTTTCAAGTCCTACGCTGGCTCCCTATAACTTTACTCATTTGCAATAAGATTCGATTTCTGGTATCCAAATCTCAATTAGGCCTTGCTACTAAATATCTCTCTGACATTAAGCGTAAACCTTTATCTGCTACATCGCTTCTAAAATTAAAAACTATAAGTTTATGCCTTTAGTCAGATTGAGAGTTAAATCTTAACATCACGAATGGTCCGAAATAGAACCCTAGAGATGAAATTGTGGTAATCTTTTTTGGGCAGTTCATATTCATGAGGCCTAGGGCGCAGAGCATATGGCCTACGTACGATCGGAGGAAAGAGGCCTCTAAGCACATGTTGTGAGTTCCGGTTGATGGCTTGGAGGAGTCTGACGTCTGCATCTTCCATCATTCGGTCTAAATCCTGGTGTTCAGGAGGGAGGTAGCCCAGTTTGTTTGGCCCTTAGCAGGAAACGTTGGAGTTTTGTCGGTCGTTTGCGGTGGTGAATCCCCACCAAGCAGGGGAGGCATAGAGAAGGCGAGAGATGGTAGTTGCACGTGCAACTTCATGGAGCGCAGTCGGAGGGAGACCGTGTGCCCTGAGGACTCTGAGAGCGTGAAGCGAACCAGAGCATGCACTTAGAATCCTGTTGACATGGGAAGAAGCGCTGAGATCGTTTGCAATAGTCACTCCAAGCATGAGCATTGATGTTATCTCACGACTCCTAAGGTAGGTGGGTCAGATGTTCCTTTAATAACATCTGTAACAGTTGTCTAATAAGAAAAATTATATGAAAGTAACCTTTAATTCAAATCTAGACACCTTTAACACTTTATCGACGCGCTGCATTCATTTCTCAGTCGCTTTTAGCAGGCCTACACTCTCTTCGTTAAAGTTAAGTCCTTGATCTCATAAGAAGAATTCTTTTCAGCACCAAAATGTTTTATTAGCTAAGCAAACACATAGGATGAGCAAGAAAACATTTTCAAGTATTGTTAGATTTCGCTAAGAAACGACCTTTGCATTGAAAACTGATGTCGACGACAACGGCGATGATAACGACGTTGAGTGAGGAGGGGAAGAAAGCGAAGACAACGACGGTGGTGACGATGATGTTTCGGATGGTGCTTGGAGATGATGATGACAGCATATTTTTGTGATATAATGACTTTTAACTCTGAACAATGTTCTTGAAATCACTTATATGATGGACTACAGCACTAGGTCTACACTTAATGAAGTACTCGAACTTCAGCCAAAAAAGTTCTTGAAAGAGGGGCTCTTCAAGAGGAACTTTATGAGGCGCCAGGCTATTTAGATAGCTGCTTAAAAGTCTCAATGACTGCGTCAACCTTTGACTTCATATCGACGACCTGGATCTTCACATCCTGAAGTTCTTTGCTGTACTTGGTCAGGATGCTGACGGCCGCACTTGCCACCTCCTGCCTTGACATATTGTTTGCAGAATCTACTCGATCACTCCGCTCTGATCTGTTTGAGAAATAATTGATAAAAACAGTGTAATTAGAAAATGATTAAGTGCGCTGCTGGTTACCATGGTGTAAACTGTAAAGGGAGCAGGACTAAAGCGCCGTCCTGTCTATGTCCTATAACTCCTATATAGGACTTCGTTGGTTCGTTCTGCCCCGTCGTTCATAAGAGAGCTGCTTGTACTGGGTGCAGCTCAATCACCGTTTACCCACCCATGGAGATCTTCTGGTTCCTGGCTCTCGTACGTCAACGCGAGTGAACCGTGCACTCTCGAGCGTTGGTCCATCCCTTTGGAACAATTTTCCAGCTGACATTCAAGTTCTCCCTTTAAACTCTGCACAAGTTACTTTTTCTAGGTATGTTAAGACCCACATATTCAGATCCTTCTTAGAGCTTTTGAGGAGTTCCTATAATGTGCTATATAAAAGTCCAGATACACATACATCAGAATCAGAATCAGAATCAGAAAAAACTTTATTGCTTCAAATAATGTGACCCGTAATACAAACAGAGAATCAAGTATATTTAACAAGTGTATCACGCTACAGGAGGCAAAAGGAGACCCCAAAGGGAGGATTATTCCCGCTAGTTGGGGCGACCTACAAGTTCCTTTACAACCAATAATAAGACGGTCAAGAGACGTTACAGAGATTACGACAATTCGTGTGCAGCCTTTAAGGAGGAAATCTTTTGGTGAACAAAGAACAACGGGAGGAGGCATACCTTAACTATTAAAATAGACACTAATAACGGCGGGCAATAACACAAAAATAACATAGTAACTGGGCAAAAATCCCAAAATAACCTTAACTAAAATCCTTAACTAAGATCCTTACTACTAAATAAGTAAACTGAGGAGGTTGAGGAGACGCGAAATGAAGAGAAGAAGAATTGAAAGAGAATGGAACGAGATAGAGGGGAGATCAGGAAAGGAAAGTAAGGGAGAAAGAAAGACGTAAGAAGAGAAGAGACGAGAAGAGGAAAGGAAAGGAAAAGGAAAAGGCTGGCCATTCTCGGGGATCCTCCACCACCGGGGGGTCAGTCAGATGACGTTATGAGATATGCTTTAAATCTAATCTTAAATAAGTAAATATTTGGTGCAAGGCGGATGTCTAATGGAATGGTATTCCAGAGATTTGGGCCATAGAACTTGATACTAAATACTCGTGAATTGGTACGAGCATTGGTTGATCTGAGAATAGTGGCGTTCCTAGTGTTGTGGGAGTAGATTTGTGAACCAGCTATAAAATAGCTCTGGAATAAGCTCGGGAGAATATTATTTTGAAATCTGTAGACGAATTCTCCGATTTGAACTGCTCTTACTTGCTTCAAGTTTAACAGATTTAATTTCTTATAAATGTGATCAGTGTGAGAACCCTTTGGGACACCTGCAATTACTCGGATAGCTTTTTTTTGTAAGATAATTAGTTTACTAATTCTTGAGTCATAGTTGGAGGCCCAGATCATATTACAGTATGTTAGATATGGTAGGATTAGAGAATGATATAAATTTAACCTGGCGGCTTCAGGAAGAAGGTGGGAGACCCTATATAGAATACCAATGTTTTTGGCGAGTTTTTTGGCAATGAAATTAATATGTTCTCTCCACGACAGGTGGCTATCGACCGTCACTCCTATGAATCTGGACGACTCGACTCGTAATAATGGGGCTCCTGCCATTTCCATGGCAAAATCCCTTGGTGATGTTTTTCGATGGGATCTGAATAATATTATATTTGTTTTGTCAATGTTGAGGGTAAGACGATTAGCTAAGAACCATTTATTTACTAGAATTAATTCGTTATTAACATACATAGATACATAGATACATAGATACATAGATACATACATACATACATACATACATACATACATACATACATACATACATACATACATACATACATACATACATACATACATACATACATACATACATACATACATACATACCAGTGTTATTTAAGTTAACTGAAACTGAAAGTAACTTTATCGTTAACTGAAAAGTTCTATTTCAGTTAACTGAAACTAAAACTGAAACTGAAGAGTTATGAAAACTGTAACTAAAACTAAACTGAAACATATAAAACTAGAACTAAAACTAAAGTTGAAAGTTGAAAATGGAATTAATTTTTCTGTGTGGCATACAAGCCAAGAGGGCAGACATGTCTGCAACGGGTAGCGGTGAATGCTTCAGATTGCAGCTCAGTTAGTGTTGTTTTCGTCAACGAAAACGAAAATGGCAATTAACGAAAATTGAACGTTTTCGTTGACGAAAACTAAAACTAAAACTAAAATACGCAGACAACGGAAACTAAAACTAAAACGAAATTTGTAGCAATTAAAACTGAAACGAAACGAAAATTGATCAAACGAAAACTAAAACTATATTTATTAAAAAATATTTTTTTGTAATTTTTCTTTACTTACTTAATTCACCATTTGTATTTTACTGCCTTGTGCATTAGGCCTATGTGCAAACGGTATGCTCTGCTAACATTTGTTCATCTATTTTAAGGCACGCGAGGAGAACGAGAACGAGATGTTGCTACTTCCAGTTATTCTTTATTTACTTTCCGCTAAGAATTCATCTATTTCGGGTTTAACAAAAGCTGTGGTACTTTACTGCGACAAGATCACTTAATTAATGCAGTAATGTCGAAAGCCTCACTCGTCTCTGACTATCAATGGTCGTCCAAAGGACAGCCCTGTTTGGGATTATTATTATTATAGTATCGAGCTTGATGCGATAAAGTACTGTGCTCAACTCTATAGGTTGAACACAGCACTTCTAATTTCACAGTTTAGCATTCTTAATTATTCGTCCACTGTAGCATTATTAGCCTATTTTTCATCAATCTAACTTCTACTTGGGTAAGAATTCTTTTCATCAATCCAGGTTCTATTTAGCAGGAATTATTTTCATCAATCCCGCTTCTATTTAAGCAAGAATCTTTCATCAATCCCACTTTTATTTAAGTAAAAATTATTTTCATCAATTCGACATCTATTTAGCAAGAATTCTTTTCGTCAATCCAACTTGTATTCGACCAACGCTAAAATCCATACAATAAATGGCGAATAGGAACACTATAATATGCGAAATTACCAAACTTCAAGTGACTCGTGGTGCTGGGACAACCAAACCCTGAATATTTGGTTTTTTGTTTCTAAAATTTAAATGGAATTAAATAATTGGTAAAACTTAAGCTGAAATTAAAAATTACTACAATTAAAACGAAATAAACTTAATTTACTAAAACGAAAACTAAAACTAAAATTAGCTTACTAAAACTAAAACGAAAATTGATCCATAAAAACTAAAACGAAAACTAAAACTAATATTGACACACAATAAAAACTAAAACTAAAACTAAAAATGAAGACTAACAATCATAACTAAAACTGAAACTAAAATTGAGACATTATTAAAACAACACTAAGCTCAGTAGCCTGAAAAGAGCATGAATTGAATAAGATCTGTTGTTCTTGCTAATAAAAATGAATGCCATTAATAAAAAAAACATTTAATTGCTTCTGTTGAATGTTTACAGAACTAAATTAAAACTGAAAAGTTCTGAAAACTGAAACTAAAACTGAAAAGATTTGAAAACTATAACTAAAACTAAACTGGAAAGTTAAAAAAAAACTAAAACTGAAACTGAAAACTGACAAGTAAACTGAAACCTGAAACTTAAATGACACTGATACTTACTTACATACATACATATACATACATACATACAGACATGCATACATACAGACAGACAGCAGACATACATACATACATACATACATGCATACATACATACATACATACATACATACATACATACATACATATACATACATATACATACATACATACATACATACATACATACATACATACATACATACATACATACATACATACATACATACATACATACATACATACATACATACATACATACATACATACATACATACATACATACATACATACATAGCAAATACTATATAGTGAGCATGTACTGTGATATGATGCGATGTGCCATAATGCGACGGTTGCGTAATTTTATGAAGCACTATGCGTCACAGTCGTCCACTATAAATGGTGATAAGTAACTATGATCAAAGTCTCATACCTTAACTTACTTTATCTTACCTTACCCTACCTGCATTAAGAGGTATTATCGCGGACACACGAAATCAGGTCCAAGTATTATGGCAGAGATGAAAGCATTTCGAACGCAAAGCAGAGGTGAAGAGTTGGGACGAAAGGCTTCGTCCACTTCATCCACTTTGTCCACAGATTTTTCTATGAAGAAATATTTATCAACTTACACAATGTACCCCTTCTGCGCATTGTTTCCTCTCCATCCATGGTCTCCAGATCCTTGCTGTTGTCTCTTGGGACTGCAATGAAAGCAAAGATTCTCGTTAGCTTACTGTAGTCCGCTCGAGTTTGTCCCTGCCACAGTTTCGCAGGAGCCTAAAGTCTGTATTATTCGACACTTTGTGGAAGTACATTCAGGAAACCTGGGCCCGCAAAAGTAAACGCTCTGCTAACAAAAGCAACATATTCACTCGAGGCATGCTAAGAGAAGGACAGAGGACCGAGTGACCTAAAATCAGTGACCCATAGTCTATCGAAATTCAAACTGTTAAGGAAAGGGCGTAGCCAGGAAACAATAATGGGGGTTCCATTGGACATGGTCGCAGAGTAAGGGAAAAGTTAAGTGTTTTTTCGGCAATTATTTATTTGGGGGTTTGAACCCGTAAACCCCTAAATGCGCCCATGCGGTTAGGCCTACATTAGGATATAATTAATAATTGTGTTAATTAATAGGCCTAATTACACAGCACATCAGATAACTTTACAGCTGCAACAACTTAACCGTCTACACGAGCGATGGGTGCTTACGCATAGCAAGCACTTTAAGTACTAACTTCAAGTATATTATATACGTAGCCTATGTCCACACGATACTTACGGATCCATTTCGATTGACAGAGTATTCCGGTAGCCAACTTTTTAGAATCAAATATCTCAAAACAAAACTTCGTTTTACTGCCAATCACTCACAAACCAAACAGAAAAACTGAAAGCAAGTACGCCTTTCTGTAACTCATGATGGCCTTATATAGCGCTAGCTGACCAGGTATCTTGCGTCAGAAAGCCATCGAAATTCCCAAATTTTAACCAGAAACTTTTGCTGATGCTCAAACCCACGCTTAAACCATGCATAGTAAGGAATCGATAAATCAGGCATTCATTGACGTATCATCATCGTCTAAGAAACATCGTTCGGTAACAAACAACAATCTGGATACCAATGACAATACGTCATATAGGGGCGTGTACCTGTAAACGTATTGGTATATGCATAAATATTTATTATTAATTGATATTAATCATAATAATAGCATGAATCCCATGTATATAATGGATGTATCTTCTGGAAGTTGACATGATCACGTTTTGGTTTTGCTGCCTTCTACATTAGACACCGGCGAGATAGAATGATGACGATGATGATTATGATGATTATGATGATGATGATGATGATGATGATGATGATGATGATTATGATTATTATTATGATGATGATGATGATGATGATGATTATGATTTGATGATGATGATGATGATGATGATGATGATGATGATGATTATGATTATGATTATGATTATGATTATGATTATGATTATGATGATGATTATGATGATGATGATGATGATGATGATGATGATGATGATGATGATGATGATGATGATGATGATGATGATGATTATGATGATGATGATGATGATGATGATGATGATGATGATGATGATGATGATGATGATGATGATGATGATGATGATGATGACGATGATGATTACGATGATGATTATGATGATGATTATGATTATGATGATGATTATACTGATGATGATGATGATGATGATGATGATGATGATGATGATGATGATGATGATTATGATTACGATGATGATGATTATGATGATGATTATGATTATGATGATGATTAGGATGATGATGATGATGATGATGATGATGATGATGATGATGATGATGATGATGATGATGATTACGATGATGATTATGATGATGATTATGATTATGATGATGATTATACTGATGATGATGATGATGATGATGATGATTATGATTATGATTATGATTACGATGATGATGATTATGATGATGATTATGATTATGATGATGATTATGATTATACTGATGATGATGATGATGATGATGATGATGATGATGATGATGATGATGATGATGATGATGATGATGATGATGATGATGATGATGATGATGATGATCATGATGATGATGATGATCATGATGATCATGATGATCATGATCATGATAATAATAAGCAAAATGTAATCATGTGAACTCCCAGAAGATCAATTCACTGTTATATTCGTAGCATTCATGTCGTTAATCCACAATAATAATTGTAATAAATAGCAATATGTAACATGTATGTAAACACATGTTCTTTTAATAGCGCAGTGCTCTTGCATTCGTCTGAATTATTCCGTGGTTAAGAATGGTTCTGCTGGGTTTGAAGAATCTAGGACAACACTGCTCGTCACAGGCGCTGAATTTCTAACAGGAAACACCGATGATCTCACATAAGCACTGCGACCATTCGTAACAGCATTGGGGAGGTGACGTTTCAACTACGCGCACTTACGAAAAATGAGTTATAGGGCCTATCAAGTGTTCTCGTAGATACATACATATATACATGCATACATACACACATACATACATACGCATACATACATACATACATACATACATACATACAAATACATACACACATACAGACATACATATATACCGCAATACATACATACATACATGTTTGCATACATACATGCATATATACATACATACTTACTTACACACATACATACATACATACATGCATACACATACACACATACATACGTACATACATACATACATACGTACATACATACATACATATATACATACATACTTAGCCTACAATACAAGAGGACGGTATCGGAATAGGAAGAATGAATGAAAAACAGCAGTACCATAAGTTAGCCCTGTGTGGCATAATTGTCAGCGACTTCAGTTTCTTAGCCTCGGCATATGAGGGTGGGAGGCAGTCAGCTTCCTCGCCGCCTCTTCTTCCCACTGACAGTGTACTGTCGATGTGCTCATTATAGTTGAGTTGACTAGGAGGCCGATGTGGAGCAGAGAGAGAGAGAGAGAGAGAGAGAGAGAGAGAGAGAGAGAGAGAGAGAGAGAGAGAATGCCATCCATCCACCGTAGCCACGTGACTACCTGCCTGATCCATGGATCGCGACCTGGAATTAAACCTAATCTTACCTGCCTACTCATTTTGTTTTGACTGAGCGTCTGTGACTAGGCCGATTAATATTGATTGCCTATTCCAATTTTGTTTACTTAATGTTGCGATATTTGCATTTTGTGCTGTGGCTCCTCCTCTGGTCCTAGGAATCAAATGCTCGCCGCTATAGGCCTACACCATTACTGCATGGTTAATCTTAACCATCGTATGCTAATTATAGGCTGCGGTTGTACGCTTCTACACCCACCGTTGCGACGCAATCACTCAAGCAGCTGCTTTCATATAATATAATATTCTTTATTGAAACAATGCGGTTGACAAGGGGGCCCGTGGCGCATTGGATAATATAACATCTGGCAAAGTGACCGAGAGGTACCGACTGAGTTCGAGCCCCCATTGGGCGGATATGCTTTGTGTTTGCAGGCTGTCTGTTCTGTTAGTAGTTAAGATTTGTGTCTTGTGAATTGCATAGGCTAATTGTACACTGTAACCGGTTGCGGTGTGTCAACCGGATTGTTGAATAAACGAAAATATATTAAACCGCAACCGGTTACAGTTTACAGTTATGCAATTGAAACAATAATTCACAAGATCAGAAATGACAGAAGACATAAATCTTAACTACTAACAGAACAGACAGCCTAGCAATACACGGCCCTAATAGCAGCCTACAAAGCATGTCCGCATACGGAAATTTTTACCCCCCCCCAAGAGTATCAGTAGATTCTTTCAATGGGGCGCTGTATAAATGCCCAATAGTGAGTGTGCCACGTACACTGCGATTGGGGTTTTAAGCTTCCTGTGCACAATATGGAATTGACAGCGCTGCTGTTGTGTAGGCCTATGCATAGGCCTTCAGGTCTTGTCTACCATCAAGATGGCTTAAGATGAGCAATTTCAGAGGCAGCCGTGGGTATTAATGGCTAGCGTCTCCATTTTTCTTAGTCTCGGCTGACCGGGGCGGGTGGCCAGTCCTCTCTCGCCGTGTGATCTACCCACCGACAGGGTACGGTCAGTGTTGTGTACCCATTGAAGCTGGAGTCCTGGTCACTGATAGGGATATGTGTAATAAATGGACAGTTATCAGGTGCCAATGGTCCAGTGGTTTAGTGTGTCGCACTGTCAATTCAAGGGTTGCTGTTTCGTATCCCACTAGGGCAGCAAGACGTTTTCACTCTTTTGTTCCACTGGCTCCCTCTAGCGGAGTCAGTTTTACTTTACAGTGGCTTCGTCAGAAGAAGAGAACTGCAGAGAGAGGATTTCCCACTCGACTTCCCTTGCCTTCCTCCCCTACCCTGAAATGCATGGTCTCGAGGTCAAAGGTCATTCGGCTGAGGTGCAAACACGACCTACAGCAATCCAACGATAGGTCAATAGAAGTACAGCATTCTTCCTTAAAATGTTTTCCTCATATTATTGTCAGTAAGAGTCAAGACCCTGTCATGGAACCGTAGGTGAAGGTCGTGGCTAGGTAGTTGATTTCCTTGGTGGAAGTCAGTGGTGAAGTGCAGAGAATTTTGACTCGAGTCGGGGCGGGGGCTCCTGTTGGCAGTAGGGAGCCACATGGTGCAGTTGCAGATTGTGCACAATGGTTAATCTGGCTCTGCAGTAGATATCTCTCGACAGGCGCCATATAAATTTACTGAATTAATTACTGAATATTCACACGAACGTCGTCACCGTTCAATGCAATAACTACATGTAACTGAGGCGATTAATTTAACTGTCAAACATTAATTAACACCCAAGTTTATCGCAAACGGTCGGGTGTTTAAAACAGCGGCGTTTTAAATTAGTCTGATGACCTATAATCCTATATGGTCATCATTCATCTGTCCATCATTCTATCAGGTGCTTACTATAACGCGTCTGTGTAAACCCTGCGTCATTTCCTGGTGACGAGTTTAGATCATCGATCATCGCCTTGATCATCGCCAACCCCTTTGATCATCGCCCTTCAAATTACCACAATTGTTAACAAGCCACAGAACAAAATATTATCTTTATTGCAGTGTCCCTTTCCGAATATTTAAATGGTATTTGTAAGTCATCGTTTGCGCTTATTCATGATTTGAGCCGAATGTTATGTCCCTATGTCTTCTATGAAGCTTCTGGAAAATCTGATATCCAGTCTCCTAGGTTTCTGTTTACTTGCTTCTTTCTGCTATCACCAAGTCACTTGCTAAAATGCCGGAGGGTTCTGAACTCTTCAGCGAGAGTCAGAAGTATTATGTGATTAGGCCCAGGAGCGTAACCAGACTTAAATTCAAGAGGAGGCAACTTGGCAAAATTCTGGTTATTGGGGTCATTGGTCAATAGAAGTTCCAGTATATAAAGAAAGCAAGAGGAGGCAATTGCCTCCTCGTGCCTCTATGTAGCTACGCCTATGATTAGGCCGATAACGCAGGTTTACAAAGACGCGTTATAGGCCCTATTCGTAGGCCTTCTCTATGCTGACGACACCCAGACCTACCTGCAGTATATCCCCCGCCGCTGCAGTCTGAGTCTCTGCCTGACCATGTAGGGGGCTATGCATGCGTTCGCATTGTGGAACTCCTCAAATCGGCTCCGCCTTAACGCCCAGAAAACCCAGTTTTCTGACTCGGCACTAGACAGCAGTTGTCAAAACATGACTATGGTGTCCTCGACGCAGAGTTCCCGCTTATGGTATTCTCATGATCTCATCAACAGTCGGTGACCTGGGGTTTTCCAAGACCATGAGCTATCGTTGGCCGGCCACGCAGACCTGGTCAGTTGTAGCTGCTTCTACCAGCTGTCCAGCTCCGCCAACCCCGGGTGGTCTCGCACTCGTTGACCTTTAGAGCAGCAGTTACTCTCATTAACGCATTCGTCCTAAGCCGACTCGATTATTGCTCATCCATCTATGCGGGTCGGGATTGACCGACTGGAGCAGGTTCAATGGGCAGCTGCACATCTCATTGGTGGTTTCGCCAAGACTGACCGCGTCTCGTTCAACTATATGCTGATCAGGTCCTACACTGGCTTCCCTTCCTCAGCGCATCTTCCGGATCTCTTCTTTGGTCTGGAGGTGCCTTGCGGGGTGGCGCCCGCGTATTTGCGGGAGCCATGAGTGTCCGCCGGGGAGCGCATTTGCCCCCCCTAGATTTTGTGCATATTTTACAAAAATAAAATCTTTTGATTATTTTGATTATTAGGCCTATCAATGCGAAAAAACACTGAATTATTTCGGTAAGTCCTTAACCATTATTTATTTGTAAAGTTGTCAAGAGAGCGAGCGTCGAGGGTTACGCGATCGATTGCTTTCGACACCCGTGCCAATTTAAAACTCTACTCCCCTTACAAAATTCCTGCGGACACCCATGGCGGGAGCTCTGTCTCGTCCTATGAGATCGCCGTGTCCTTAGCGCTCTTCCGCCCACGGCGCCCGGACTTCCTATTGACCGTACAGCTACAATTATACAGCAACGCGCTTTCTCCGTTATATTGGTCCTGTGACTTGGAACGGGCTCCCTCGATCGGGTCCTTCCCTCAGTACCGTTCTATCGGCTGCGTAAGACTGCCTTTCCCAGCTTGGCCAGGGTCGGGATCGAGCACCTCTGAGCAGAGACCTTGAAGGGCGCTATATAAATTTGGACTGATTGATACGAGCATACAATCCTCGCGTGTAGGCCTACTTTAATCACTTCCAATTCAGCAAAGAATTTTTCAGCTTGCGGTTCAAAGTTTTATAGACAACTTGCATCCATCCACATTAATGAAAATCGTCCTATTATTCTCTAGTCATATCATTCCTCTAATTTCATTCTCTATCTGTACGAGACCTTGGTGTCATCCTTGATCAGGAACCAACCTTTTCCAAACACCTCTTCTTTTCGCCTCGCTCCTGCTTTTACCATCTTGGTCGGCTTAGGGTTGTTGCTCGCTCTTTTTCAACCTTTACTGCTTCTACTCTTATCCATGCCTTTGTCTGCTCCAGGGCCGATGAGAGGGGGGGTCAGGGGGGGTTGCTGCCCCGGGGCCCGGTTCCATGGAAGGGGCCCTTGGCAGGGGCCCAGAAATGTCTAAAATTTTGTTCAAACTGAAGAAATCTGTGGGTTTTCGCCTAATGCAGTCTGTAGGCCCTATATGACGAATGCTTCATGATACATGATATCTACACAGGGCCACGGACGTGTGTATCCGTTGTGCCTATCTAGGTCACAACCACTGCTTTTTTACCCTTTGCCTTGCCTATACTGAGCTCCTGCGATGAGGAATGTTTGAAATAATATCTGCATTGTCTCTCTCGCGCGCCTTTGTTTCTCTTGCAGTCGGTCTCTTTCAATATCTCTCTGCAGCCTCCAGTGTTCATTTTAAGCGGCCTATTGTGAAAGTAGATCTTCAAGTTCAGAATACAGTCGCTAATCCATTCGTTTACTTTTAAATAAAAACGGTTTAAATGAAATTTTCTAGTTTACTTGCTTCAATTTACTAACTATGTAATGAAGCGTTATAGAGGGACCGATCTAATTAATTTCTTTACCAAAAAGCAAGACAATAACGAATGTGACGGTAGTAATGGGACTGGAGAGGTTAGCATTGCAAATAATTCTATTAGCAATGCTGTTAACGAAAACGATTTAATAGCTGTTAAAGTGAACACAGTCTCAGCTGCTCAGTCAGAGGATTTTGGAGTGAGCACAGTAACAGGCTTTGGTCATCGCTCATCACTCATCAGAATGATTTAGGACTAGCTGTTGGTGCAAAGTTAACTGATGCAGACAAATTTCGATTTCTGATTGAATTCTATAGGCCCTATACAGACCTACATATTATGCTCCACCAGAATCGTATGCGTGGCCTAGCACTTCGCATTACACAACCCCTGTGGTAAATCCTAGCTACATGCAAGCCACTTATTTAATTAAGTCACAACTTTTGTGGTCATATTATAGTTGAATAATTTGAATTTGTAAAAACACTGCTTATCAGTATTTGGAGTTTCATCAGCAGTCAGCCTATAATTGATTATTTATTTTCTGGCAAGCATAAAATCTTTTAAAATTTAATAATTGAAATTTGAGTTATTATTCAAATAAATAATACTTTAACTTGCTGCTGGATGGAAGTCATCATAATAAATAATTGATACCAAATTACCAATATTAGATATTATATTCCATTAAGTTGATGATGAATTAGAGGATAAATTATCATCAGAAATCTGGAGCTGAATTAAGGAAAGAAAGATGAATGACAGTCAGTCAGAATTACAAACGAGAGACAGACTCTCCTTCAAAGTCTTGCATTTTCAATTTCATAAAAAGCGAATGATGCAGCAAATCAAGCTGACAGTATCATTACTAGTAGCCCTAAGTAGTAGTAGAAGTGGAGTTGATGATCATGATACAGAGCGAGGAGTTGATGTAGTCCATGTATTGTATTGTATTGTATTTTCGTTTATAATCAACTCTGGCTGTCATAACGCAGCTAGTTCTCGCAGCTAGTTGCTGCATTGTAGACAATGCAGCAACTCATTCTCTTGCAATTGGATATCATAATGCGATAACTGTCATTTAAAAATAATTTATCACATTCACATTATCACATTTTCTGTAATTTCTTTATAATTAGAGTCAGAGATGGACCTTTTAAACCAGAAATTGATTTTCACATTTACTTTTATTATTATTATTATTATTATTATTATTATTATTATTATTATTATTATTATTATTATTATTATTATTATTATTATTATTATTATTCAAATGTAGTTTGATAGCTTTTTTATAGGCTTACATCAGACTTGGGCTTAACGATGAAATTGAAAAAACGAGGGGCCCTGATGGACCGTGAAAAGTGTGCGCCCCGGGGCCCGCCCTGGCTCTCGACGCCCATGGTCTGCTCTCGTCTAGACTATTGCTCTTCTCTCTATACTGGTCTTCCTCAAGTCCACTTGTCCTCCCTTGAGAGGGTCTTGCGGTCTGCGGCGCGCCTTGTTGGTTCCATACCTCGCTATGGTAGTATATCTTCCTACATGCATCATACCCTACATTGGCTTCCAATCCGGCAGCGTAGCCTATTCTGTATCGACTCTGCTCTCTCGTCTGGCAAAGCGTCTTGGGTACAGCTCCTCGCTACGTATGTTCCATCTTTACTCTCTCTTCCTCTCTTACGGGTCGCTCATCCCTTCGTTCCTCTTCTCAGGGTGACTTTTTGGTTCCATTTGTCCGCATTGCTACTATGCAGCGCCGAGCATTCTCTGTCGTTGGTCCAACAGCGTGGAATGACTTGCCATCTTTCCTTCGCCTATCTCCTCGTATTCACTCGACTTCCTTTTACGCCCTATTGAAGACTTTCCTCTATGATCAGGCCTGGCTCGGGAGCGCTTCTGAGTAGAGCCCTTGAAGAAGCGCTATATAAATTCTATGATTGATTGATTGAACTAAGTCATCTGATCGACCTTTCTCTGGTTATGGGGCCATCAACTTAGTATGTACACATGGATATCAGTTACCTTTTGAAGGCGGCTTTAGGGAGCATCCATAAAGGACGTCCGCAATGAGAGGAGAGGGGAGGTCATCACCACCCAAGGGGGAGGGGGTTATGAACTTATGACCAGTGCGGACGTCCGCCTAAAATGGCCTAAAACGTATTCTGACGAGCTCGCTCCGGCTACTTGTAAAAACTAAACCCCAAGAGAGAAATCCATCGACTGACTTGATGTGTTACGTCACTACCAATTATATTATTACATGTATTATTATTATTATTATTATTGCTACATAAGACAGACAGAACTAGTAGTTTATTAATGACGTTATTCACAATGTTGATGTTTTATTTTTTTTCGCGTGCGGACGTCCGCAAAGGGGTGGGGGTAAGGCTAAATGCGGACAAGGGGAGGGAGGGTTCAAAGTGGGTCATTTTCTGCGGACGTCCTTTATGGACGACCCCTTATCGAGCGTAGATGGAACCATCTCCTAGTTTTGAATCTGCCATACTTCAGAAAGTATTTTCAAAATTGGAGATTAAGTTTTGGACTTATCCATCTAAAACACGTTGCCTCATGTCGTTAAGAAGAAGAGCAGAGCAGTCCCTGCATCGAGCCCTGAGGCAGCAATGGGTATGAAGTGTTAGCGACTTCATTTAATTAGCCTCGGCATATGAGGGCGGATGGCCAGTCCTCTCCCTCACCGTCTCATCTTCCCACCGACAGTGTACGGTCGGTGTACTCATTATAGCTGAGTTGGCTAGGGGGTGCTGTCGTTAAACTGCCCATCAAATCTGAGATGGGTAAGTGGAGATGTAGCTCAGAATTGGTTGAACTTACCTGACCCATATATATGATTCATTTATATAACGCCTCGTTCGTTCAGAAATAGATTTTACATACTTTTAAGAGCTCTGTGAATAACTATGAACCATCACACTTACTGTAATAACATGTATCATTGATATTTTTGCAAAAGTTACTGCAATAAAACCGACAACAACGCTTTGACAGGTTACAGGAAAATTAATACAAACCATGCATAACAAATTCAATAAAATTCAAAAGATAAACAGACAAAATATTTCCTATACAAAACCGTCCTTCCAACAGACAACTGTTTATTGGTTTCTCTTCGGAGAAATCCTGTTGCAAGGCCACATGGGAGTCAAACATTCCCCAACTCATTCCCACGGCTCATCCAAGTTTGTTCAAATATGGGTGAACTATGAAGAGACTGCATTGGAGCAACAACCACAGATGATGGCAACTGGATAGCCACCAAGAGGGTTACCACAAGGTTAATAAAACAAAAATCCACCACTTTCCATGACTTTAAGACTTATTTTAGATGAAAAAGGACCTACCTTCTAATTGTTTTATCGATGTAATATTTATCAAAATTAAGTATGATTAGAAATATGTCTATTAATGATTTTTCCATTTCGCATGACTTTCCATGACCTAGCCATTTTCAAATTCCACGACTTTCCATGACTTTTTTAAATCATCTGATTTTTCCGGCCTTAAATTGTTCAAAGTCTAACTCCAGGACTTTCCAGGATCCGTGGCAACCCTTCACCAAGATATTCAGGCAGTTTGACAACGCGTCTGTCTCTGCAAGACACAACTGGCAATTAAACACAGGTGACCAAAGTGAACGGCTAAGATGTCAACCGCTTAGCCATCTTGTTTCAGCTGACTAAGCCACCATGTTGGCTCAATCCCCACACAGCCTGGCATCTGAGGAAATCACGTAAAACAGCTTGACAGTAAGTCATAAAATGAAGGAAAAGACAACATGCCTTTGTTGTGGTTCCAATGCAGCTGGAATGCTGAACATCCACAACAACTTCAACTTACTGCAAAATTCATTAGCACAACTCTGCAACATGTGTTTCAGTTTCAGTATTACAAACCTTGTTCTACTTGTAAGATTTTCTGCCATGCACTACTTGTTTCACTTTCAGTACTACACAGGTTGTAGAACTGTTCAAGACTGTATGCCACAAGTAGAACCAGTCCATAATAATTTACTGTTGTAACTAGAGTCGCTGTTATGCAAGTACATATATGACTATGACTAACTGTCTATGAAGCAATTGATGAGATCCCTAGTGAATGATTATTCTGATATGAACCAAAATGATGAGTTTCAAAATAACTTTTCTTGCTACATTGGTCATTCCTGGCAGTCACTAAGAGCCTACACTAAAAAACATCTTTCCCATAACCGTACCCTCGTTCCAACTGAAAATATCTAACAGCTAAGAAGTCATCATTTGTGCAACATGCAAGGTATCAATACCCTTACAACAATAGCAGCCATTGTTTCAGTGACTCTGATTCACTATTCCAAAGTCACATACTTCACACCGGTTCCTCCTTCACTTCAAATACCAACCATTTAAGCTATGGAAAAAGATTTCATGTCACATTCATTTTGAACCTTTTCAGCGAATGTCAGCAAGCAATGACTTTCATTTTAACAGATTCTGAATCAGCGAAATCGGCATCATGAAGCATCATTTGCCGTTCCGCACAACATCGCTGACCAGTCAAAGCGAGAGCACCATGGCCCATTGGGTGCAGTTTCATTGGCATCAAACGCAAATAACTTCCAACTAACAAATTTCACAATAACTAACAAAGTACCTTGTGCTGCCAAAAAGAAGTTCACATTCACTGCACTGGGACAGAAACACAAGGCTGCAAGCATTTCACCAAAGCTTGCAACGACTTAACAGTAAACAGGAAACTGTACAAGGCTTCAACAGTTTCTTCTTGCATATGAAGTCGAGCGCAAGACTCGGAACCGGCTTCAATTTCTTTCTGGAAAAGCAACATCTGGTTCACAACGGAAGAAAAAACGCAGCATCAAGAAACGCTGAAACACGTTTTCCTTTTAAAAAACAATGTCTTCTCTGAAGAAAATCGTGCAACACCTCAGGAAAACCAGTGTTGCACCATGCTCTTTAGAAAGTAAAACCTTTCACCTTACCAGTGTACCTGCAGTGGGGTTAATTACATGTATTAACCCTTTTAACCATGAGCTGCAGTGGTTTCCCATACATTTTAGTACACACTTGTCGTTAAAGGGTTAACATAAACAGCTGACAAAAAGGCTATGCAAAAAACCCCGTAAAAAGGTTCCTTGTTAATGCCAACTCAAACTAGCCTACTCATGTGAAAGAAAATACCTGAAGCAAATAGTATCAGAGCTGCACCAACAAAGCAAATGCATGCTGTGAAAGGCAGCACACCAAGTAGTAATGTGAGCAAGAAAAGATTAATTAACAAACAAACTAATTAAGATTGGAAAGGAAGTAAGCTTTTTTATGAATTCCAATTTACAACGTGCATCAGATCCAGAAACAAAAATTTATTATCCATAGGCTGGCAAAGCAGAAATGAGGACGAAAACTTTTCCCAAATCAGAACCAGTTGTCACATTGCCAGCAACGATTCAAAATCAAGTTGCAATACCGATTTTTCACAGCCGGTCCACAGTTCTTCTGGTTCAACATAAATTACAGGCTATTTACAAGGGCAGACTTCGTAGGTTGTTTGCAAAGTCTCATTTGTCAACTGCCAAATCCTCGCGTGTTGAACACATCATCCTGTTGCACCTGACAAAGCAAAAAGACATATCTCTAAGCTGGTTAAAGACGAACTTCAAAGTAAACAATCAATTATTTAATGAACCTATTGTGCATCATAGAGAAGAAGAACAGTTGTTTAACACTTTAATGACGAGAGTGTACTAAAAGTGACTGGAAACCAGTGCAGCTCGTCGTTAAAGTGTTAAGGCAGCTATGGGTATGAAGTGTTAGTGACTTCATTTTCTTAGCCTCGGCATATTAGCATGGGTAACCAGTCCTCTCCCTTGCCATCTCATCCCACCGACTTCGGTCAGTGTACCATTATAGATTTGAACCCCTAGTGTACGGTCAGTGTACTCATTATAGATTTGAACCCCCAAGCTCTCGATTGACAGTTCAGCATGCTAACCACTACACTATCGAGCACCCCATCATAATCTAACTGTAATAAAATAACTCCAACATTACTGCTACTGTCTTCCATTGAATTAGTTTTTGTGCATCGAACATTTCAAGCGATTCAACATGTAAAACGACTTGCTGTGGCTTAAAATTACACTCTAAGAAACCGTACAGGTTTCCTTAACAATATATATTTCTAAAGCAAATGAAAACAATATTATTTAGGCCTGCATTACATATGAGATAACATAATAAAACCTTTATATTCAAAATCAAGCCCAAGTGCAATGTTGAAGCACTGCTTATATTCATAATCAGACTCTCGACACAAAATAGTACCATCAGTGACAAAAGAATCTTTTTCCTTGCCACTCTCAAGGCTCCAGCATTCACTATCACTAGAGTCTTGTGAGGACAAACTTGAAAATATTCCAGCAAATGGTAACTGTCTTATATTCAATTGCAATGTTCATCAATGTTAACCCTATTGAAAGATAAATAACCTAGCTATGCTTCGCTATTTTAAGAGCTTTGTAGAGCAGCTCCCCAACATACGACTCGTGATGTTCCTTTTTTTCCACACAGATTTTTCGCTTTCCTGCCAAAGCGGACAGTTGTTCAGTAGCAGCGTCCTGCAACTGCGAACCACCTGCAACAAACCATGGCCAACTGAAATCATATCCATGTCCCAGACGACTTAATTGCATTTGAAAGCTTCTTCTCTTCTTCCTTTAATAGAGCCCCTCATCCATTCAAACTGCTGTGCTGTTCAGTTTCTGCAACGGAGATATCAACATCGTCTTTTTCAACTTTTCAACACTCTTTCTGCTCAACTCTTTTTTCTTATCTTCTTCAATTTTCTTCTAGGCTTCCACTTCTCTGCACTTTTTCAACTCTATTTTCTGTAATCTTCTTTTTTCTCTTGCTGTCTTCACCTCTTCTAAATGCTGTTTGTACTTGGCATGCGCTGATTTGGCACTACGTAGCAAAGCAGATGTAATATTGACACATGTGGAATTCCATCCATAGTGAAACAAAGAATCTTTCAACAATCTAACTGCATATATGTTTTCTGGTTCACGAATGGTTCGTTCTTGTGTAACTATTTTCCTATTTGCTGAGAAACTTTTTTCTGCATCTGCATTACCATGCAAAAGTGCCATGATTACTTCTGTCAGCGTGGTATACTTGAGGTGGCCAAGAGCGTTTTTCTTCCGAGAACTGTTGCCCAATATCCATCGATGGTACAAGAAGGAAGTTTCTTCTCTTCAGCTTTCTTATTGTCTGAATCTAATTCATTCTCAATGTCTTCATCAGCCAAAGGGTTGTGATGTGCACTGTACCAGTTGGAAGGAATGTCATCTTACAGCTGCCAAATTGAAACCTTGGATACAACTTCAATCCATCAGTTACAGTCGAAATTTCATTATCGGTAAGAAACAGAGGCAGATTTCTTGCAAGATTGTGAATGCTGATCTCAGATTCAGCCGGCAATCGAGCTGCTGGATGAATGCCTCCCAGATTTAGAAGAAGACCATTCGACAATGGCATCCAGGTAGGTACAAAGAAAATTGCGCATCTCAATAAGGATTCCCTTGTGCTGTTCAGTCTTCAGCTTCACAAGACTCTCCCTCGTTGCTTCACCGATTTCAAGCTCTTCTAGTGGATGCATATCGCTGACTTCGTGAACATTCAGACCATCAGCTCATGACCTGTTTTGCTCGGCACGTGACCTGTTTTGCTCCCAACAACATCCGTCTCCATTATATCTCTAGAGAAGCTTTCAAAGATAACCCAATGCACAATACAGGACATGAACCAGTGGACCCTCTGCTTGAAACCAACTTAAGGAAATCACTAAAGATTTGAGCAACATCTGCAATGAAGTGTAGCTGGATGATAGTGCATGGATTGTCAAGCAACTTCTTTAACCCTTTCAACCCGACGCTCCCAGGCGTCATGGGTGGCGAAACCGATATATCGGTTTCTCGGGTTAATGCTTTGTAGTGTTCATTCTTCTTTGCAGATCGGTCTTCTTCATCAACACGTCTGAAGTAGGCAATTATTGCCGACCATTGACTGAGAATTCTTTACACTGCTGGTTGCAGTGACAACCATTGACTCGAAACGTGACATAGAAGGAACAGATCATCCAGTTCAAGATCAAGTTGAACACCTAAGTTGAAATCTTCGTGCACAGCCGCTGAGTGTCTTCTTAACTTATGATACTCTGTTGTACCTTATAACTTATATACTACTCTGTATTATAAGTTAAAAGCTCAAAATATAATAAAAATAACAAATTATAAATATCATGTATTCGCGACAAAAAAGAGCGTGAAATCTGACTTTTAAAAAAATACAGGAAATACAGGACACTTTCACAAAAAAAAGGATTTTACATGACAAGGAAAAAATACAGGACATTACAGGAAACTATGCTACGACCACTGGGATTGCTCTTAAAACCCATGACCACAACAAACAGACTAACGTTCATACAGATATGTACAGCAATAAAATCAATTACATAGCCCTACCTCTGTTTTAACAAACCTTACCTTAATTTCTGCATGTATACTTTACCTTACCCCTGCACGTACACTAATACCTTGCCCCGCCTTTCCATGTATGCCCAATCTTAAATCCTCTGCATGTTTACTGGTACCATGTCTAATCTTTGAATAGCTGTACATCTAGTGCTCTCACCTGCAGTGGCCAATGCCTGCTGGCTGCCACCAGTGCGACTAGTTGAAGCTGTCTTCTGTTTGAGGATCGTCCAGTCGAAGACATAGTCGTACTGGTGGTTGAGTGTGCGAAACAGAATTCGGAAGAGTTGTCTAAGGTACATGTAGTCGGGGGCCTCCTCAAAACGCAGGCCACGACAGTAATTTAAGTACATCGCGAATTCAGCTGGAAAGCTCTGTGTTGAAAAACAATCACTTGATTCACTCGTGAATCCATGCTAGCCTTACTCTAACAGCCCCAAAGACAAAAGGTTCCAAGTCAGCACAATTTGTTGACTGGCCCCAGACTCTGGAAAGGTCTTTCAACCCAGGTTCAATCTGTGATAGCCAGCTAACAAATTAATAATCAAGTGTATCTGTAGGCTGTTACCCTGTCTTATTGGATTGTCCTTCCAAAGTATGACAAAGTTTGAAAAAGTATAGCAACACTAAATTTTAAAAGAAGTGCTGCTAAAAATGTCAATTTTCAGCACGCTCAGACTGATAACGTAGCATGAAGGCCAGAGTTTAAACGTGTCAAGCTTTGCAGGACTATATCAGACTGCCTATAGACAAGATCCAGAATATCACATTCAAACCCGACCAGAATCAATCCAGAGCTCAATTTATCCTGTGCCAGCAGACACATTGACCACAAAAGAAAGAAATATTAAAACCTACCAATATTGCAATACAAAACTAAATGGCAATGACATTCTAAAACCTAATGATACTGCAATACAGAAACACACATTTCAAGTAGACATTGTTTACCAGACCCCAATCTCAGATAGCACTGAACTTTCTTGGTTTGTAGTCTTTCTGAGTCATATCAATGATACCATGGTGTCTCCAGTTAGATTAGATTGTAACAGTTAATAATAATATATTATAATTATTATATTGCCATACAATAGTTAATGGTAATATTTTATAATTATTAGGTAATAATATAAAATAATTATAATATAATAAATCCTATCAATCGAGTTCACACAGATCATTAAATTCTCACCTTGCAAAGTACTTCTACTGGCGTTGACATTTTCTTCTCGCTAATTTTTTCGTATTTCTGCTTTTTTGTTCCAGCCTTTGCAACATACACAACAGTATGTCCATCAATAACACACCCACAACAGAGTGTAAGATTAACCTTTTCCATCATGTATTTTGTTGCTTTTGGTCTCTTGTGTGACACAGAGGTCTATGTAATAGCATGCTTGGTCTGCAAGCAACAGTGCAGAGTAATTAGTTTGGCCAATTTGGCTGCACCAAAGTGCCTCCATCCAGATGCCTCTGTGTGCCTGTACAGCTGGCAAGGACATGTCATCAATGAACCATCACTTTACCTTATATGACTTACATTTTTAGTCACTGCATGGAATTCAGTATGAGAAATCGGCCTTCATTTCTTGTATAGGGAAACTATTGGAGAAACCCCAGTGTATTTCAAGTTATTATACCTTATGCAATCCATTGGAAGAATGAACAGGAATTTCAAGCTCGTGTATCTCATTAAAAAAAGAAAATCTTTTATCTTATGCAAAACACTAGAGAACCTATCATACTACAGGCTCCTACATTGCATGCTGAGATGCTAACATGCCAGCATTGTGTAATATCAGAGTCCTTTGAATGAATGAATGAATGAATAAATTATAAATTATAGCCATGTTTTGATGTTAGTCGCTTACCTTGAGGCCTTGCCATGGTAGAGAACCTCTGTTAAAATACATGAGAACATTGCCAAGTGACTCCATGTCGTCACGGCGACTCTGCTCGATGCCAAGGTGAGCGTTGATGCTGGCATAGCGAGCAGTCCCTGTCAGGTTCTTGTCTTCCCGGTATGGAATGTGTTGGCGTGTGTGGTTGTCACGGTATTTTTTGGCCAGGCCGTAGTCGATCAGGAACACCTATAACATTTTACCACTGATGTAATTGTTCCCAGTCAGCACATGCATAATAAAGATTGTCAACAATAAGCCACAATCAAGTCTACTGACATACATATTTGGACACTTAAATAGAGCTTTTAAAAACCTCTTAAGGCTGCTGAAACTGCACAATCTAACATATAGTGTGGACTCTTTTACAAACTCCCCGTTTACTTGCCATACTGTTAAACATGAAATGGTGTCATGTCCCCCAAAGCTATTAACACTGCACTGGTTAATGTGCCATACAAGAACTGTGGGGTAATGTTAAATATTGCCCTTTTCAGCATTACCCCTTTTTCGGTGTGCTTGATAGTGTAGTGGTTAGCATCCTGGACTGTCAATTGAGAGGTAGGGGTTCATATCAGATCAGATATTTGTGTTGATATTTCTGCTCCACCTGTGCCCCTCAGCTATGATGAGTACACCGACCATACACTGTCATTGGGAAGATAAGACGGTGAGGGAGAGGACTGGATTATAATACAATCTGGAACAAGAATTTGAAATTATATTTAATGTGACCTCATTACAAAGCAACCTCATTAAAAGGTTGTAATTGATACCATCTCCAAAAGGTCTATTGGGCACCAGAAGTTCTAAGATTATTACGATTATTATGAAGGTACAATTTCAAGTAGCTATACAGCTTTTGTTATGCTCTAGTAAATTTCAGACAAAAAGTAAGTGGCTTGCCTGACCAATAGGCATCATAGCTCAACAAGCATATCGTATCTGAGAACTTATAAAGCACCTCCTGTAGTACAAGCTATTCAGAGGCACTCTCAGCATGGCAGCCCTGGGAAAAATTAAAGACTTCAAGCAGTGGAGGGATGAGGGTGGGACCCTGGCCAAAATCTTACTACAGATTAAGGGGGGGTCATTTCACATAAAAGAGCCCACGATGGCTAAATTACCAAACGTGTGTTTATGAAACTGACCAGTGTTTAACATCTTTCAACACTCTTTAATACGCTGTAGGACATTATATACCATTCTGATCTTTTGAGTCAATTTGAAAGTTAGAAAATTGCCACTAAGTGGCACCATCAGCTGCATACAGCTACCATGGGGTGGCATTATAAGCAGCACAGGGGTTTGCATCAGGTAGAAGGCTGTAGAACACGACAAAAAAGAAAAGGCACGAGCATTAACTAAGACTCAGGTCTACTTAAGTGGCTAAGTGCTCAGTGTACAGTTCATAAAAGTGATCAACAAAGAATAGAATTATAATTAGCAATCTAATCAGTGTTGACATAATGATATGCTTAAGTGTCCACACAGTGCAAAGTCCAACATAACTACAACAACGACACAAATACTACAATAAAACATCGATTGTGTTAGAAATAATCTTATCTTCTACCAATTGACAATCATCAGAGCAATTATTAGCAACATCAACAAGGTAAGCGTTATCAGAAGTAGACCATGTTCTGCATCAACACTGAGAGGTACTTAGAAGGTGCTATGTACTTAGTGTCTAGACACAAACACACAGGCACACACACATACAGACACACACACACAAGACATTCAACTCAGCCATACTTAAACAGCACAATTCAAAAATGCAAGAATGCATAATGATGACATAAACAAGCGAAGATCTCAAGAAATTTGCGCGAAATCTCAAACATAGCGGTACCTAGTCCTAGAGTGAAGTAAAGATGCCAGCATGGTATTACATATGTACCTAAAGACGACCTAAAGATACCAGCTAGCCAATAAATGCAAGTTTAATACCCTTTGATGTTTATGATATTTATGGCAAGAGAGCAGCTGAATTCAGGTCATAAGCCCTCTGCTAAAAATGATTTAGCGCATTGACAGTCATTCCATTCTGAAGATTAATTTACTACTGTTGGACATGCCATAGGAACTGTACTGACATCAAGGAAGGTGGCTCCCAGTTTTAATAGAAATCTTATATCATTTCTCTGCACTTCACTGCCTAAAGATAATCACAGTTGTAACGCCTAAGAGATAATAAGTAATCACATTTCAATTGATGGATGTCGCTACACAATCACCAATTGTAAGCAAGCCATTCAAAATATTAAAATCTGAAAGAAATAAATCAGAAAAAGTGATGAAATATCCGGGCCATGTATGGAAATTCGGAAGGTAATCAACAAGATGCTCAAGAACGTGGAAAGATATAAGCCATTTACAAATAGTTCATTTGACAACTCATCTGCTTACGAAGTGCTCAGGCAGCATGTCCGCTATCACGCACTGTCATTTAAACAAAGCCGCTGAAACTATAGTGCGTGGGTGCAGTGTATGTGTGCATGTATGTATCAGGACACTTAATATAGCACATTTTTAAGTATCTCAGAAAAGCACTGTGTACCAGCGAGTTAGACATAATACCCAGAAAGTCTTAGAGTGGTGTCATAAAAAAGTCCAGATTCACAAGACTCAACTTAAGTACACAAAATGATTACAACTAAAAAAATTGAAACTACAGTAATCAAAACCACATATTGTGGGTAACAGAAGTCTAAGAAGTTGAGAATCTTAGGTAAGGTGCAGATATAAAAAAATTCAAATCTTATACTGCTTTTCAAAACGCTGAAAGTTTTTGAACTAGAAACAAAAACCTGTTTACATTTTGCATTTAATGTAAAATAGGACAGAGATATTAAGCATATAAAATTATTGTTTTTACTCTGTTTTGCACAAACTACTGATTCCCAAGGGCTTGAGAATTATTATTGATCTGCCAATTGTTGGCGATTTTTATTGTTTATGGGTGAACATTAAATGGCTAAATGGTTATACATTTTAAACATTGTAGAATTTTTAACAGTGAATCAATAAATGTAATTGAACATTTATATAGTGCCCCATCAAGATATCTACTCAGAGGCGCTCTCTGCACTAGCCTATATGATGTTACATGTCATTACAAATGAACATATCACATCAGTTAGCAAAACAATGCACAGTGAGCTGAAAGAGTCGCCAGTGGCGGGCCCACACACACACGTGGAACCAACCAATGGATTCCCATCGACAGCTGACAGATGGCATGGATAAAGTTACATATATGACAATTTTCTGGCTGTTCATTAACTGATTTCTAAATTTCTGGCTAAAATCACATTACAATGCATTAGACGGGAATAACATTAACAACTTGCCTTGTTACAGTGTCTTCCTATACCCATCAGGAAATTGTCTGGCTTGATATCCCTGTGGATGAAGTTTTTGTTATGCACATACTCAATTCGTCCAATCATCTGGAAATATAAGAAAACTCACTCAATGCTTTCCGAGTACATATCTAAACTAGCAGTATGTTCTGCACTTTGTAACCCAAGGCTCGCAGGTTTGAATCTACGTCAAGCCACTGTGTAGCGACCCTGGACAAGTTGATCACCCACAATTATCTGAGAGGAGGGCAGCGGGAAACTCCCTCACTCATCTCATCCTCGGGTGGCAGAAAGGCTAATGGACCTGCCTTCGGGCAGAGAACTCATCATCAACTTAACTATAGCATTCTATGTATGAATGAATGCGGAGACTAGGATAGCGACTTTAGGTATCTCACGAAAGCACTGCCCATGTCAATTTAATTGATGTTATTCAAACCATTTTCTAGAGCTTAACTATAATCATGATCCACATTCCTGACCTTGTTATAACAGAACTCGAGTTAAATGAAGAGTGTTATATGAAGGCTTCGGTTACTACAAAGAGTGAATAACTAGTACCTGATCAGCCAACATCAGTACAGTCTTCATGCTGAACCTTCTCCCACAGAAATTGAAGAGGTCTTCGAGAGATGGTCCCAGCAGGTCCATAACAAGAACATTGTAATCTTTTTCCTGGCCATACCATCTAAAACAAAGCAGAGAACTGAATTAAAACATCTGTGTGGGGTACTTTAACCCTTTAACGACAAGAGTGTACTAAAAGTGACTGGAAAATCAATGCAGCTAGCTGTTAAAGAATTAAATGTGAGCACTATACTTAGCATCTTGATACATAAATACATACCATATCTGGTTCCTGTTTCAGCTGCCTTAGGCTGCAGTTAATTAAAAATTACAGTGGCAGCTTTTTGTTTCACTATCACTGCCACAGTAAATTCAGTATTGCGAACTTGGGCAAAACTACGAAAAAGTGAGACAGGCAGACAGATAGACAGGCATACAGACATCGAAGTAAACAAGGATATCTGTGTCACATGATGATGAATACTTCAGTTCAATTTGAAATTGCCATCAAAAACAGAGACCGAACACTCAAGATAACCAACCTTACGTGTGGAATACCAACGCCGCCTTGAAGAATTTTATACAGCTTGCTTTCGTACAATAACTGAGGATGCCGTGCTTTTTGTGACTCAAGTTTCACTGCCAATTCCTACAGCAAAAAAATGCCTTTTAGCACTTTCTAATTATTAAACAACAACTATTTAGTAATAATAATAAATTTATCCATTAACAGCTTCTAGCATATTTTTTTGTTTCCTAGGGATTAACATTATTTCCTGTAAAAAATTAATAATAACAATAAAAATATAGTAAAAATAGTAACTTCTAAAGGGCTGATGGGCATGCATGATAATCTAGTTGTTAGCATGCTGGACTGTCACTTGAAAGGTTGGAAAGCTCAACAGCTGCTGGGCAGGAAGCATTCGAGTTATCTGCTCTACTCGAGCTCCCTATCAGTCTCATCTGTAAAATGACTACACTGACCATACATTGTTGGTGGAAATATCAGACAGCAAGGTAGAGGACTGGTCTCTGGTATCCTGTCCTCACAGGTCAAAGCTAAGAAAAATGAAGTTGCTAGGGGTTGCCAGCTGAAGAGAAATCTTTAAATACCTTTAACCACTAGGTGGGGCTGGAAATGTGACAAACAAATCACTAATCAACAAAGCAACACTGTAACATGATGAACGAATCTTGTAACTAGCTGCGTTATGACAGCTAGAGTTGATTAATAAACGAAAATACAATACAATGATGTTTCCATAAGTTTAATTATGAAAGGCATCTTACAGCTCTTCTGAAAGACAATGAAAGGAGACATTGTATTTTACAACACAGGGAAAGACGACTTGCGGAAAGTCAAACAAATGCACGGCTTTGTCAATGAAGAACGAATGGCAGTTAAGACATGGTTGAAAATACGAATTGCATTCAGAAAACTGTGCTGAAATAGGCACGACACAATGATAATAACGTGAAAAATTAATCAACGAATTTCAACGCAGGGCCTGGAACAACAGACCAGCGTAGCAATTCGTGGTAAACATTTAGAATCAGGGTGCCTAGGTCTTCTCACGTCAGTTAGGGTCAGGTTAGACATCGTAAGAGTCGGTTAGGGTAAGGTTACGCGTCATGAGGGTCGGTTAGGGTCGTCATTAGAAAACATGGTACCTTCCGCGCAGCATGCCAAACGATACCGTATAACGCCAGTAGACTTACGCACCCCGATACTAAATGTTTGCCAGCAATTCGTGACAACAAAGACTGAACACGGAAGACACTATCTACGACCCTTTTTCTCACATAATTGCCAAGCCACGAGTCAGAGTCATTTTAAAAATGCATTTAAAAATAATTAAATAAAAGACCTCTCCGTTAGCAGCGTTGATGCCGAGGTAAATGTCGCCGAACGATCCACAGCCGATCTTCCGCACGAGTCGATATTTACCGTTCACTAGGAACTCTGACTTAGGGGTCGTCATATTGGACGCCAGAACAACGACCCGGGGAACAGTGGAAACGATTCCGTTAGTAATCTAATTATACGACAGATCGTAAACGTGTTTTCGTAGAATTATTTCGAAGAAATACAACAACGTCCCTCCTCTTGATTCATCGCCATCATCAACACGGAGGATGACGCATTGTTCATGCGGTCTCCCAGTGACGTCCAGCTGTCTTTACTCCGCCATCTGGAGACGTACAATCACAAAGTTAATGACAAAGTTTGTAAAATTTGATTAAAATGGTATATTTATTGTAACATTAAAATCAGACTAAGATAATATCAAAATTAAGCTATTTAAAAGTGTAATTTTGTAATATTGAATCTGTTAAATAATCTATAATCCTGCCATTCGTGTCTGGCGCCATAGCTAATTAAAATGACGTGTTGGAATGTCGAATCTATGAAACGCTAATAACCATGCATGCCTTAAAATACATCGAATCTCGGGGAATTAATGTGTATAATACGAGGCGTAACAATCACGAAACTCTGTCACCGCCCGTAGTGTGGTACGTAGTACTAGCCCCAAGCCCGAAAAGCGGAGGAGGGAGACGTCGACTGTCCTCGCAGCCCAGTAGTGTAGTCCTAAAAAATGAAGTGGGGGAACGCCTGTATATTGAAGTAAGCAAAAAGTGCCATCTTGCAAGAATTTTGCATAGTGTGAGAAAAAAGTGGGGGAACGGCGTTCCCCATGTTCCCCCCACTACACCACTGCAGCCATAAGATGTCGTTAAGTAGGCCTACTGGAAACTAGGCTACTATTAACAAACACGAAACTAACTCCGTCACTCCCGTTTTCGGGTGGTGCTAAATCACTGCTAGTCCGAACTTCCAAATATTACTAACCACTCAGTCAGTCAGTTAGTCAGTCAATGTCATCCTAATTCTCTAAGTAGCGTTGCACAGTCTACATCTTGTGATGACCCACAGTTTAACATCTGCTTTAACGCTGGAGTCAAACGGTGTGTAATTCGGCCACCTGGCGATTAACAAGGCATCGAGATCAGCTACTAACGTTTAAACTGCTTCACAGTTCCTGCAGACGCAGAAGGACCCAGAATCGAATGCGACCTGCATGTCTGTGGTATTTGTCCGGCGATTACTGCCACCCAACAGCCTTCGCACCTCAATCAATCAATCAATCAATCAATCAATCAATCAATCAATCAATCAATCAATCAATCAATCAATCAATCAATCAATCAATCAATCAATCAATCAATCAATCAATCAATCAATCAATCAATCAATCAATCAATCAATCAATCAATCAATCAATCAATCAATCATAGAATGTATATAGCGCCTCTTCAAGGAGCTCTACTCAGAAGCGCTCCCTCATGAGAGCTGCTGGTAGCCTGGTAACCTCGATCCTTACTCTTACTGGGAGGATGGACACGCTTCATTGGTTGAGCGCTCGCCATGCAACACAGAGAGGACGAGTTCGAATCTCTACTGTGACAGTTACTGTGTTAGGGAACTTGAGCAACTCACTCACAAGAGTTCAGCGCCATCGATTGGTGCTCGATCACTACAGATGGTAGCGCTTAATAAATGCTTCAAGATCATGATTAGTGGAAGGCATTCGACTATATGTACCAGCTGTGTTAAAAAAATTAGTAGAGCCTACAGCTCTGCCATTTTCCCAAAATTAGCCTGCAGCAGTGGCGTAAATCACGGCCGCGGGGAGACAGAGGGGGACTGTCCCCAAACCTGCAGTTACAAGCCGAAACCAAGCACATCGATAGCCTTTTAAAGCCTTTTAAAAGTATTATGCCATCGTTTCCCTTCGTATTTTGGCTTGGATTTCGCTTAAGACAAACTGACCAAACTTGAGGCTTGCCTGAGCAACGACGAATTGTTTACTTTTTAGAAGCCATAAATTCTTTTGCTTAATTATAGGCATAGCATGAGTAGGCCTATGCAAATTCATGACGCGATTCTGCTTAGGCTATAATATTATAAAAAGACTAGCGTTACTAGCCACAACCGGATGAACAAGTTCCATTTTAGATTATTTTACTGCTTGGTGGAAGTGAAGACTTTCTTCTTAAGTGTGATTAGAATCCTTCATGCTAAGCGACGCTTTCGTATCCATGACGACTGGCGTTCATCACAGAAGTCACGCTCACGTGCCACAAAACAATGAATCATTTGCCTGCAGGCCAGACAACGCATCGTGTCATGACAAAACCTTGATACATGGACCGTACGTAAGGTGATTAACCGTCACGCGATCTGCATAAGCCTATCGTGGCCTATTCATAGACTATAGGCCTACTCATAAACTGTCGAAACGGACTGATCTTCTGGCTATTGACCTGATTACGGTCTTGCCTTGGGGCGCCATCGCTTGATGCCTTGTGCAATAGACACCCGCGCAATAGAAGTTACAAATTACAGTTTTATTACCGTTAATACTGTTAAGAGGATTTCGCTTTACGTCTACGGAACATCATCTTATTTTAACCGTTTCACGTTTCAGTCCGCCTCACACGAAGTTTATTGAAATTTGATAAAACATTTAAATTGTAATCCCGAATTTATGTTGCGCCTTTTAAAAACCTCATCAATGGCTCTTCTGACTTGACAACACAGTCATGTCCAGCGTATGCATGCCTATATAATATAGGCATACGCTGATACAAACATAAGCTTACAATCATAAGCATTCGTATCTATGACGAGGCGCGTGATATACATAACTGTAACATGCATGCTACATACATACATACATACATACATACATACATACATGCATGCATGCAATCATACATACATATATACATACATGCATGCAATCATACATAAGCTTACATATATACATACATATATACATACATGCATAGGCGTAGCTACATGAAGGCAGGAGGAGGCAATTGCCTCCTCTTGGTTTTTCCATATAGTGGAGTTTCAATTGATCAACGACGCAAATGACCAGGATTTTGGCAAGTTGCCTCCTCTTGAATTGAAGTGTTGTGTTTCGTTGTTAGGCGCCTGTGTTCGAGGTCAAGTGGTAAAGTGGGGAAAAAATGATCTAATGACTAAAAAAAAGTCATCGGATTTTTTAAAGAAAGTCTAAAGGAAGGTCATCGGAGTTTACAAAAGTATAAAGGTGTCATCGTCGGAGTTAAAAAATGTAATGTCTAAAAAAGGTCATTGGGAAAAATATGCACTGGTCTGTGACGTGTGAAGTCGCCTCCCCTTGAATTTAAGTCTGGCTACGCCACTGCATACATGTATACATACAGTGTAACATACATGCATACATACATACATACATATATAATTGACATCATCAACAGATTTATTTACAATCATACATTGAATTGTCTTTGGAACGGCTGCTGATTTAAGACATGCAAGAAGATTAACGAGCTTTACTACAATAGCATGATAACACAGCTATGTTTGTGATGATGACGACGACGAAGTCGATGACGATATTGATGTGCTGCTGCTGCTGCTGCTGCTGCTGCTGCTGATGATGATGATGATGATTGGTGATGATGATGGTGATGATGATGATGGTGGTGATGATGATGATGACGACCACGACGACGATGATGATGATGATAAAAAAAACAGTAATTAAAAAGA
>JACEVL010000949.1:102500-105000 GCA_020284085.1 Aporrectodea caliginosa
TGGAACGCAAAAATGGCCATTTGGGCGTTAGTGGAAACAGTACCATGCTCACCGATTAGCACCGTAGCACCATGCTGTCTCCTAGGCTTGACCTCTCCGGATTCTGACCTGGAACGGACAAACCATTGAAACCTGGCCATTGGGGACTTGATTTGATATAGCGCCGGTCATTAAGCTGGTCTCCATGAACCCGGCTTTTATGTGGCGATGAGAAATTTCGAAGATTTCCATTTCCATTTACAATGCTTGACCTCCCCAGATTCTGAACTGGAATGAAAACTGACCCTGCAGCCTTCTGACTCTTGTGGACCTGATTAATTTGATATGGATGGGGCCGGTGTTTAAGCTTTTCCATCTGACGCGGCTTTGTATGGCACCTTAAAGTTACGGAGATTACACTAGCCTACGAGACGCCCCATTAAATGCTGAACTAAATGTTTCAAATAATGCCGAAATGATTACGAAAGGCTGCGTTCCGATGAAATAATATTATATTATGGTTAACAAAATTGTTAACCATAATACACACACACAAGGAATCAGCGTCTCTAGTTTATTGGTGCCATGCACGAGTCCTTTCGTGAGCTCTTTAAAAGCAATACAGCGACACAAGAGGTATTAAAATGTACGAAATGTTTATATATATATAATATATATATACAGGTACGTAAAATGTACCATGGTTGTGTGTTGTTGCTCACTGACGCGCGGTCAATATAAACATAATATCGAAGATTCATATTAAATTTTAGTATTGAAGATCACAAAAGCCCTCTTTTCGTTTGGCCCAACTAAACACGAACGAAGGGATCCTTCGTATTTTAATGGCCAGATTGAGGATTCTTTATTGGACCCGGTTGCCGTTCCATAGTTTTAAATTGTTCACTCTTCAGGAATACAAACACACATGCGCCTACTCACACACATCTACACACACCTACACACGCCTACACAGAACACACACCTACACACACGCACACAACACACACAAATGATTACGAAAATAAAATAAAAATTTTTAAAAATAAAATAAAATAAATACAAATACACATACACACCTATACACACAAATACACACAAATACACACACACAAATACACACACAAATACATGCAAATACACACACAGAAACACACACACATAAATACACGCAGAAATACACAAATACACAAACAAATACACAACACATAAATGCACACATCTGTGTGTTTAGGTGTGTGTGGGTGTGTGTTTGTAGGTGTGTGTGGGTGTGTGTTTGTAGGTGTGTGTAGGTGTGTATGTGTGTATCTGGCTGCTTGTAATGCACCTTTTAGGAACCTCAGAAGAGCAATTAACATGGCAGTTTAGCAGATCTATAGAGAGGTGTATCCACGCACGCATACACACATGCATAGTACCGGTTACATAAATACATAAATTCTTCGTTGAAGACCAGTCTGGATGGCTCCCCTGGGATTCAGCCCCTTCCATGTTTAGGTTTCCGTTATTTGCAGACATTGAGTAACTACATGGATTCTCGTTCCCCTCCTCTTCTTTGTTGTCGGACCTTGGTACAGTTTCTATTTAGTCGTCGAAAGCGTTTTCCGATTTTATCGTCAACAGTTCCTGTGATCCAATTCCCGTTTGATCTCCACTTGCAGCGTTTCAATGGCTTCTCTGGCACGTCGCAGACATCAGCGCTCGTAAATAAGCTGGTGCCCTGCGCTTAGCTATTTACAATTCGAGTGGCGACTTAGACATTTCCAGTTTGCGATTACGATTACGAATACGATTACGATTACGATTACGATTACGATTACGATTACGATTACGATTACGATTACGATTACGATTACGATTACGATTACGATTACGATTACCGTCGGATGTCGATGGGGCTCCAGTGATTCTTTGGATCATGTCCCATTGAAGATCCCGATGAAAAACTAGTTGGTGTGGAAGGAGGGGAAAAGGGAAGGAGGGGCAAAAGGGAGGGAGAGATCAAAAGGGAGGGGAAAAAGCAAGGGGAAAAGGATAGGAAGAGTAGAAAGGTGGGGAAGGGGAAGGCAAGAGAAGCCAATGTGCGTTAATACATAGAACCAATGGAAGCAAAAACAGCCAGACAGAAGAAATGTGTTCTTATGCTGAACAAAGCGCAGACGCAATATCTATCTTCGTCTAATAGAACAGACTGACAAAGTACCGCAGCGAGGTACATATAATAGAAAGGCAGACGAATCTCATATATATTATATTTCAATACAACCGTAAGAGATGGACCGCAGAAAAAACTACATCAGCAGAGGTCAGACAAATTGTCTTCCACTGGTCTACAGGGTGGGCCAGCATAAATGAACCGACTTTGTATTTTTATTTTATCATCTGTTGGGAAACTCTTTAATCACTTGAAACGCATTAAATCCCTTATTAGTTCGCAAAATATTTGGATCAAAACTCGATCATCGTCTGTCAACGGCGCCATATTGCGTCACTAATGACAACAAAATATGGTAGCTAGCGC
>JACEVL010000949.1:110000-137500 GCA_020284085.1 Aporrectodea caliginosa
TAATATGCAACTCTGCATAATAAACTCGTCGTTCGCGAACACCGATGAAGTATAGTGTTATTGAGTAATTATATAGCGTTACATCAATTAACTTGTCAGCTGCGGTCGCCAATGTATACCAATGCTGTACATGGGCGGACATTTAAATAGCACTATATAAATCAAATCATCAGAATACGAACGCCATGAATAGAAAGTGGAGCACTTGTTGATGCAAAGCAGGTCTCTTTTGTATGCAAAGTAAGTAAGTGAGTACAGTTGCAGGAGACAGACGCCCGTATATATATATACTTTAAAAACAGCAAAACAGACATAATACCCACCAATAGGAAGCATATTGTCTGCGGAAAGCCCTCCTCTATTAGAAAACAACCGCAGGCGGTTAATCCAGACGCGATTAAGAGCAAGAAAGAGGAAAACAGAAGATACAAGAAGGCCTTGCACGCTGAGGTTTATTACAGGGAGCATCCGATTAACCTAATAATTATAGCCGAGTTAAACAATGCGGTCTTCTCGTTTAATTACAGCTCCGACGAAAGAAAAAGTAGGTCTATTTTTCACCGAGCAAAACAGTTGAAAAACAAACAGACAGACAGACGGACGGACGGATGGACAGATAGTTGGACGGTCAGATGGATGCATGGATGGACAAATGGTCGGACGGACGGACGGACATACAGATGGACAGAAGGAAGGATGATTGGGTAGATGGAGAGACGGATAGATAGACTTGGATACTGTCTCCTTCTGCTCGTATTCAGGAATTCTGGCAGATTTGTTTCGCCGGCAACTGCAGAGTAAGAGATTGTTCCTATCGGTCCAGAGATTTTCTTCCCAACAAAACTCGGAGTCTTGACCTAGTCCAGCGGGTTGCAACCTGCTGCCTCGAGAGGGAGCAATGGCGGCCGTGGACGCACGATTCAATTATATTGTATTGGTATTTTAATAATGTTGTGCTGGAAAAGATATATACTATAATGAAGTTTGTGGAAAAGGTAAACATATTTTTTCTGGACGTCGCCACGGTTTATTAATGAATCTTATTTTTCATCGCAATATATTTCTTCAATAACCTAATAGCAAATATCTGGGCGCAGTGGGCGGCCGTGATGAAAGTATATGAACTTTTATTGCGGCCGATGTTAATGAAAGGTTTAATATCTCCGAGATTCTATGCGATATTGACAATGTGGAAGGAAACCGTAGTATAGTCCCTTTTTAAGTTAACACTGCAGAGAACTAGGCACGTGCATAAAGTGTTTACGACCTCATTTTCTTAGCATCGGCATATGAGGTCTGTGGTTCAATCTTCCCACAGATATAGTGCATGGTCTGCTCAGCGCTTACTCATTTTATGGCTAAGCTAGGTATGCAGTTTCAGTTTAACGACGTTGCGTCATAACACAGGTGATTAGCGTCGCCCTCCTCCTTTGTCGAGTCTTCGGACTGGCACTACCAGGCAGGCTTTCATAGCTACGTTCGCCAGCTGGGAACAAGTTAAGCAGAAACGTTATATTTCTGTCGTGGTTGGGATTTGAACCCTTGACCTTTGTGGGTATATATTCCAGCACCTCAACCACTAGACTTTCCTGCATCCAACTATACAATGGAGATAAATTGGAAGAGCATCCTACACGTCTGCCTTATTTTTATTTTTTTAAAAGCCTTGCCATTGAACAACGCGCCAACCACAATTCCATTACAACGAGCGATAAATATCGTTTATGTGTTATACACTAATAAAAATAAATTTATGTTTTGCCTCTGTAACAGTGCATCAGAAGAAGTTGCAGACAAAGGAGACGCAAGGTCTGTTCTCTCCACCCCACTGTCCGTTGCCTTGCCAACATTTTCGGTAGCTATAGCAACAGCTTACAATTTTATTGGCACATTGTTTGCGAGCGTCGACCTTTTGTTGCGAGGTTAAAACCCTCCTCTGACGAATGATTTATGAAGCGGACTGTCGTAAAAGGCGCTATAGAAAG
This sequence comes from Aporrectodea caliginosa, assembly GCA_020284085.1. NCBI lineage: Eukaryota > Metazoa > Annelida > Clitellata > Crassiclitellata > Lumbricidae > Aporrectodea > Aporrectodea caliginosa. The sequence continues at coordinate 111,986 of JACEVL010000949.1, forward strand.
TGTCCAAATGCATACCTGCATACATACATATATAAATACATACATACATACATACATGCATACATACATAAGCCTACATAAATAAATGCATGCATACATACATACATGCATGCATACATACATAGGCCTACATAAATACATGCATACATACATACATACATGCTTACTTACATACCTACATATACATACATAGTATAATTATAATTACCTGCATACATGTACATTAGCAAAAACGTTTTAAAACAATAGCAGTTTCTATGGCACAACGGGCCTAGCAATGCGCTATAAAACCAGGGAACGGAACGCACCGGAGCGGCGTTCCGGTTCTTTTTAAGACCGGAACGCCGTACCGGTAAAAATTTCTAGATTAACACGGCTCCTGAAGACGGCTCTCCGGTTCTTTTTTGTTAGGACGGAATCACTGTATAAAACTACGTCGATGCATGCTTCTAAAAACAACTAAATCAATGAAGAGGACAGAAAGACAGACCTGCCGAGAAACACTCGAAGTGCAAGGCAGAGACACGGAACATACAGACAGACATACTTAGACAGGCAGCCACAGATCATGGAAGGAGAAGGACATGCGAGCAAACGAGGCCAAAGATTGCACGTAAAGAATCGGAACACTAATTTGATGTTCGGTGACCTTTAACCTGCAGAGTGCCATCGTATGTCTTCCATTTGCTGTCGTCAGATGTCGCCGAGACGAGAGACGATAACAGGTTCGGTTCTGCTGCTGCTTTGCGGACGACATCGCACGAAATATATGGCATCGTAACGAAAGAGTAGACTACACGGTCTCATATAACAGCTGTCTCTGTCTGTCTGTCTGTTTGTTTGTTTGTCTGTCTGTCTCTGTGTGTGTGTTTCTGACCCTGTATCTTCCCGTTTCTGTGTCTCTATCTCTCTTTATTTTTACCCTCTGTTTATTTCTGTCTCTCGTGTACTGACCAGCTCTACTAATATTTTAAACCCAAAGGATAGAATCTAGAAGGAGTTGACACTGAATTGTTTTAAAAGTGTTTGAACAAAAACTATCTATATTAGCACTCCTATATTATACTATACTAACATTACTGTATATTACAGTTAAAATGTACTTGCAATGTAGCATGGTCCAAGTTCCAGCGTATACTAGAGAGAGCATTGTATGGTATTAATGCGAGAAAATCCCTTACGCAGCTTTCCAGCTCTAGGTTCTTGTGTAGCCTAAGTGGTGCATGTACGGACATCTGATAGGCAGATAAAGTAATCAGCAAAGTGTAACGAAAGCAATCTGTCAATGAATCTATTAATAAATACTCTAATTTGGAGTTTAGTAATACGATCACTTGCCAATATTTCCATATGCTGAATAAAAGCAGTTATGATGTAGCACGTGGTGACGTCTACTAATTGTGCGTATAGTGCGCTTTTGCTAGCCAGTCCGACCCTGTGTCTCTCAGGTACTGACCAGCTCTACTGTTAAACCGAAAGGTAGAATCACAGTATCTAGGCAAATTTTTAAACGACAGGTGTAATTAGACGTCCAGGCGATATTACAGCAGGCCTACAATCACGGATAGATTATGCAACAGTATAGCGTAGCCTATCTTATGCAGTTTTGGATAACAAATAGGCAATGCGTGCGTGATAAAAACTCTGCTTCTGGAGATGTTTTGGCAACGTGATTTACCGTACGTGATCAGTTAATGTAAAGTGATCCGAGTAGAAAATTCGCGGACGATAACTGCGAGACAGCTTTGTAGCAGATGCTAACCATCGAATTAGGGACCTAATGACGAGGAACGAGATCACAATGAGAAAGAGAAACTATGAAGCTAGATATGCCAACGTTTAGATGTTATTTGTATACATTAAGAACCATTGTGAACTCTATTTCCAATTCCTAATTTGCCATTTTTTTTAGTAAAGCGTCCAAATACTGGTCAGAAGCAAAAGCCTTAGTTAGTGAAATATTGCGGTAAAATACTAGCATATATACGCAAATATTTCGGATTGTTGGCTACGACTCTGTCGTCACAGTTTGGGATGGATTGGAGGCTTTGCAATTGACGCAAACGTAATCCTGAGATGCCCAAATTTACAATACTTGACCTCCCCAGATTCTGAACTGGAATGAAAACTGACCCAGCCTCCTAACTCTTCTGGGCCTGATTTGATATGGATGAGACCGGTGTTTAAGCTTTTACTATCTGACGCGGCTTTGTATGGTACCTTAAAGCTACGGAGATTACACTAGACGCCCATTATATGATGAACTAAATGTCCAAACGAATTCGAAATGATTACGAAAGCCTGCGTTCCGATGAAATAATATTAGTCTATATGTTGAACAAAATTGTCCATTTAGAGCCCAAGGAACCAGCGTCTCTTGTTTAAGGGTGCTTTGCACGAGTCCTTTCGTGAGCTCTTTAAAAGCAATACAGCGACACAACAGGCATTAAAATGTACGAAATGTACGTAAAATGCACGATGTAGTAATGCTGTTGCTCTCTAACGCACGGTCAATATAAACATAATATCGAAGATTCATATTAAATTTTAGTGTTGATGATCACAAAAGCGTGAGATGCCCACAAGGATTGAATTGAATTGCAATGACTCAGGCGCGTTAAAATAAACGAGCCAATGTATAGACTATAATTATAATTATATTACAGTACTTTTACCCTACACGACAGTGTTGAATTACAGATTGCACCGTATGCCCCGCATCTGTCGCAACTGCTAGAAGTAGGACCTGCAACGGAGGTCTTTGCGATCCCTTACATCATTCTCCCTCCAGAGGCAGGAGTTTGTGGACGACGAAACGTTGATTCTAGTAAGATTAATGCAGCTGTTTTGTACTTCATGTGAATGCTTACTGTTTAGCTAACGTTGGTCAGATAATTAATCGTTAACTTCTTAAGTTATTATTTATAGGTCTTTACCATATTTTTCGATCCATCATGCAGTCCAAACGAATCGGCGAAGATAGAAATGTTGTTTTCTTAAACAGATATTTTTCAGGCAAAAAACCGCAAAAGTTGATCTAAAGCGACCACGTGCAAACACAGGATATTCAATCGCCGCAGACATAATTATAAGCGGAGTCCAAAATACGACTTCCATATATCTTTTCAGACTTCCGGAAATCCCACCGCCCGGAGCGTGCTGAGGATATATAGGCCTACGTGGTCGATGGGCGAATTCTTAATTTGGTGCCGAGATTATCGCAAATATCACCTGAACTAATTAGGTCTCCTGTGGTCTCTCATCCAATTCCCTTCTCTCGGTCCCTCGTCTCGCGATGAACACTTTTCCAGCTTCTGTTGACGCCTTAGAATCCGTAGCGCCGGATTTAGCATGATGGGGCCCATGGACACCCATGGTTGGGCCCTATTGTGCAGAGGATTTTTTGCTTCAACTATGAATAACAACATATGACGTAATGCGCTGAGCCGTATAATTATCTGTGGTATAAATAACTTCAAGCTGATTTGTAAGAAACTCGCTCGTTTGCAGCTTTTAGTTATTGAGCTATAAGCTTATATATAATATGCTTTAGGAAATGTGCCAAGTATGTCACAAAATGTTTCATAACGGTTATTTTTTGTTATTCGCGATATTTCAAAATTATGATTATTTAATACAGTGGTCATTCAGAAGCCTACCACTTAGATCTAGTCACTGGTCACTGTTAGAATTTCTTCTATAGTCAGGCGATACATGCAGTGAAGGGAGAAAGAATAATGGTGGGTCCCTAAGTGGTGGGGCCCTGGGTTGGCGCTAATGTAACCCATGCTTAAATCCAACCCTGAGAATAAGCTAAAATAAACTCCGCGAATTTACGCATGTGTAGGCCTACATGTGTATGTATGTATGTATGTATGTATGTATGTTTGTATGTATGTATGTATGTATGCATGTGTGTATGTATGTATGTATGTATGTATGTATGTATGTTTGTATGTATGTATGTATGTATGCATGTGTGTATGTATGTATGTATGTATGTATGTATGTATGTATGTATGTATGCATGTGTGTATGTATGTATGTATGTATGTATGCATGCATGTATGTATGTATGCGTATGTGTGTGTTTATGTGTTTATGGGTTTATGTGTCTATGTGTGTATGTGTAAGCCTACATATATGCATGTACGTATGTATGTGTGAATGTATGTATATATGTGTCTATATGTTATGTATGAACTACGTCGAAACAGCGCTGGCTTCCGGTTGAGAAAGGGATCCAGTTTAGCGTCCTTCTGCTGGGACAACAATATTCTCACTGCTATAGGCATACATCAGCGAGTAATGTGTGCCAGTCTCTATAAAGTCTTGTCCCGGATCAGACAGCTTAGAAAATTATATGTATAAATAAATAAATACATGCATATAAATATTGGTATTAGCCCTGCTGTTTACGGTAGCAGTAATATATACATATATATATATATATATATATATATATATATATATATTAGTATTAGGCTTGCTGTATAGTGTAAAGCTCCGAAGTCGCCATGCATATTAGAACTTATGTGAGTCTTTCGTTTCCTATAGTGTTCTGCCATTGAGCCAGCGGTGGACAAATCCCAAGACCCTGGACGCATACAGTGCCAGCTCATCGTAGGACATTGTGTTTACTTCCCAGTTCATGTCGGAACCTACTAGTATACAACCTCGATGAATGGGCACGAATGCGCAGGTGGCGTGCCCAGGGTCGTGACAAGTCAACGTGAATTTAGAAGTGTTAGCCTATACCCCTTCCTAAACGAGCCCACTCCGACTATATAATATGTATATATATAAATATATATATATATATATTATATATATAATTCGAAAATGCTTCCATTGAATATACAGATCATTGTGTGACAATGAACGGGTATACATGTGCCTTTTGAGCTCACCTTTATCGCACCTATGTAGATTAGTAGTCTATATATTGCGGCTTGGCCTCTGCATATATAGTATACGCGCCCTGCTTTTGTGCGAACCCAATTAATTAATGCTTTTATGAATACATGTTGTCTTCAACCGGGATTGAGTCAGGAGTGCTCCTGAGTAGATAATCTTGAAGGGGCGCTATATAAATCTCCTATATGAATTAATGATTAGGCATGCTTCTTGGTTAGGCTGGAGATAGGATCATTTGCGATATCTAATTATTAATGCGTAAACTTCTGTCTTTTCCCGCCCTCTCCGGTCTGCAGATCGACTTGATCTCCTAGTTCCCCGGGCAAGGACTGCCACGGCCCAACACCGTACCTTTGCCATCGTAGACACTTCTATGGGGAATAACCTCCCCCTCAATCCGTAGTAAGATTTTAGTTGGGGTTCCACCCTCTTCCCTTCGTTACTTGAAGACTTTCTTATTTCCTCGGGGCTGTGACGCTGAGAGCGCCTCTGAATAGCTAGTAGGCCTACTGTAAGAGGCACTTTATAAATTCTCATATACACCAAGGCCGTAGCCAGGATTTTGTTTCGGGGGGTGTTTACTAGTCCTTGAGCAAGCGACAACTGGCGACAAACATCCGTGTCAACCCACTACGGGGTTTGGAGGAGCTTCGTCAGCTCTCATATTGGGTCCCTGGCGGCCTATACATTACATGCTGTAGTACAGTTAGTACTATACGATTCCAGAGCATCAATTTTAAAAATGGGCTAATGGTAGCCTACTTAATGCAGCTGCTCGTTTGATCGCTCGCCTTCCTCGTTTCTCCCATATTTTGGACTTTTATGACTGAACACCTTCATTGGCTTTCACTAACTGCTCGGATTCTGTTTAAAATTCTCTTTCTTTTTCACTTGCAAATTGTTTCTGGGTCAAGCTCCACGTACTCTACCTCGGTGATCTCATCAGCGCTGGTACCTCTGGAGTCTGGACGTCCTCTCCGCTCCGCTTTAGACCATCATGACCTTCTAGTTCCTCGGTCTCGGACTGCCACAGAGCAGCATCGTTAGCCCTTTGCTGTGGAATGACCTTCCTGCTATAACTCGTGCTGCGATCTTATCTGGGGCATGCACTACTGTTTCTGCCCGTTATCTTAAGACTTCTTTTTTCGAGGGGTTCTTCGCACTGGAAGCACCTCTGTTATACTGTGAGAGGCGTATTATAAGTCCGTAAATAGAATAGAATATATAGAATCGTATTGTAATGATCTTATCTACTGTAATATGTCACATAGAAATAAGAACTTCAAAACAAATGGCTCAGTCTGTCGATAATGGATTCTGGTTCAGACACTGCATTTGGAAACGTAGCCTGCGCTTGCGCTGGCCGACTGGAAAACTACTTACAGTCTCGGGAATCCATTGCAAGGCTCTGTATTCAACTTTGACTGTAAACTGTCTCCAACGTCTGCACTGGGAACATTCAAATAGTGTCCTGCATCTGTCGTAGTTACTCATGGCTGTGGATTTCGAAGCAGTGGTCATTTCACCTTCTTGAATTAGGCTACATTTGTTACAGCACTTTCATAATCTTCACTAACTTCGAGATGTGGTGTAGCGGTATGTTCTGTGCCTTGGACAGGAGGGTCGCAGGTTCGATCTACCTCAAGCCACTGCGTAGCGGGCAAGTTGCTCACCCACAATTGTCTGTGAGGAAGGCAACGGGAAACCACCTCACTCATCTCATCCCCGGGTGGCGTAAAAGCCAATGGACCTGCCTTCGGGCAGAGCATTCATCATCAACTATAATACTTATAGGCCTACTGGCCGTGAAGTCTGCAAGCTTAATCACCAAGATTAATTTAGGAAATAATTTTAAGACCTACAATTCTGAACGCGGCAACGTCATTTCAGTTACATTCTTCGTATTGCTACACATGTAGCCCAGTGTGAATGAATAATTATATGCATTCAAGTAAAGTAAGTAAGTAGCCCTTATTATATAAACGCTGTGTGAGAAGCTGCCAGCAAAGCGCTGTAGAGCCGCATCATCTAAAGTTCACATGAGTGCTCTTAGTTCTTACACCGTGTGTTAGTAAATGCATTATTTCATTTTTACATTATTTAATTTCAGGAGGTGTTCAAACACCCAAAACACCCCCCTAGATACGGCCTTGATATACACGATACGATACAAAACAAAAAAGTAATTAAGCGAGATATGATTAGCTGAGGGAATAAAAAGTAATCAGGGAGCTCTGTGAAACTATCTTCGTCTTTTTCTGACTGTCTTTGTCTCTCTCTTTCTGCCTCTCTATCTCTATTTGTCTTTCATTCGTCTGTCTGTCTGTCTGTCTGTATGCATGTCTCTCTATCTGTCTGCCTCTCTCGCCTGTCACGTGACTTCTGTCGTCATCAGTGCCGTCTTCCAGTAAGGTTAATGAGTGTCACATGATCTACCGGAGAAATCTTAGACGCTGATTCGTGACTGTCTATCATCAGTCAAATCACTTGTCCTGTGTTACAGTACGTCTCCAAATAATTGCTAATGTGTATAATTATACTATATATCATATTATATATAATTCATGTGAATTACATATATTGAGAAGTGTCATATAGACATATGACATTTCTTAATTAATATATGTTGATTTACAAGCATGTATTCATTGTGTGTATATAATATGTATTAACAGTATTATGTATCTGACCTTTTATATAGCGCATTTCGACCCTCTCCAAAGCGCTGCAATAAGGGCTTTGCTGTACATTGTAAACAGCTGCATCTTAGGAAACGAAGAGAACGTTACTCAGGCCGCGTTAATTGAAATAATGCGACTAATAATTATACATATTCATATTTAAGCGATATATGCGCACAAAAAATATATATTTAAAATATATAAATTATATACGCATAACTTCCAGCTCCATATTGAAATTCAGCTCATAGGTATAAGATTGTCTGTGTATGCATAATAAAGAGTAATCGTCTTGTTGGAGTCTTTTGCTTTTTGCATGTAAACGCTTCATTCGAATGCATGGTCCATTGTCCGCGAGGATTTCTAGAGGGAAGTGCACACAAAGGAAGACCTGCACCTCATTCTGTAGAGCAGACTGACATGCAATCAATCTATTTATGGTTCTTGTCTTTTCCGGTCTGTCTTTCACCAGCGCTTATCACTTGCGACTGGGAAGCCAGCGCAGCTTGTCGTTAAAGTGTGAAGACCAATCTGCTCTATAGTGCTTATGTGTTGTCAGGTCGTGAGCCCGTCTGGGGAGTGTATATCAGAGATGCTACATAAGAATTGTGCACTTACGATTACAATCATTTCATTTTGGAGATTTATATAGCGCCCTCTTTAAGGCGATCTACTCAGAAGCGATCCCGCCTCAACCCTGGCTAAAAAGAACAGTCTTAAGGTTGGCATAAAACGTGGTGGCAAGGGCATTGGGTACCAAGCGAAGAGCCACAGGAAGCCCATTCCAATTATTGCAGGGCCAGCAACAGAGAAAGCACTGCTTAGATGAGCGCTGGACATTAAGGGTGGAACAGCAAAGCTCCTGCACATACTACGGTGCCACACCCGCGTGGCAACGCCACACCAAGCCAGATACCCGATAAGTAATCCGCTGCGGGACAGGGAGCCCGTGCAGAACATCCCGCATGTAGTCAGTGGCATGGCCGTATCTGATACGACCGATAAGGCGCGCCCCACAATCATATAATTATATATATATATATGTAATTATATATACACATATATATACATATACATAAATATAAATATATCTATGGCGAGCTCTCGTGAGCTTAGTGGTATCTATAGGATGCGACGCGTATACGACCATGCACCTGTCTTGCATCCTTCTCGGCCAAAAACTATGCCATTCAAAATCCTTTTCTACTAGTCTCGTATTGCATTGAATTTGTCAATTTCTATAGCGCCTCTTACAGAACAGACTACTCAGTGACGATGCCTGCATAACAGTCCAAGCACTCGATCAGCATTCGACTTTGATTTGATATGTAATATTATTGAGCGTCTGTTAGGCAAAACATTCGGCTGCATGTTTGCATATATATATAATATATACATTTACAATATCTAAATTAATATAGGTATTTACGGTATATATATTATAGCAGGTAGTTGTTCTATATAAATGTATAAACATCCTTAGTAGTCAGTAGAGGATTCGGCGGGTATAATTAAGTAAACACACATCCTAAATTGACCTTTTTCCTATAGCTGTTTTTTGCTCGTTCCTCGACGCATTTTGTATCCTGGATTTTAGCTGACCTTTTAGCGGTCTTGATTTCCCTTGGTTTATGTTCGGGATTTCGGTTAGGCATCGGTGGAGATGAGCGAAGCGACATTTGTGGAGTAATTAAGTTTCAGTGCCAGTCCTCCGTCAAGTGGCATTAGCCTCTGATGACTGCGCATGCAGCTGACTCGCTCTCATACGCTCTCGCTCTTCACTGATGGGCTCAGCTTAAGTTCTCCGGTTGCATATATACAGGACGGTTAATGAATGCGGGAGATTTGACAGGTCATTAAACGGTGCCATAACCAGATTATTCAGATACGTATGCATACGTGATACATAATTACATACATCACACATATAGACATGCATAGCCTACATACTACATACACACATACATGTACGTAAATACACAAATACACATTTATACATAATTGCAAAATACATAAATGGTACATACACACGGATTACATAGCTGATACATAGATGATACAAACATATACACACATACATTACATTCATGCAGGCATATACATACATACACATACGTACATGCATACATTCATACATATATACACATACATACATATGCATACATTGATACATACATACATAAACACATACACACATACATACTTTTACATAACACATACTGCATATATATATATACATAATTATGGAATCAACTATATACTTTGAAGCATTTACTTCATTCAGTTTGTTCTCGATATTCCGTCAGACGCCTAAAAAGAAACTGTTTTTTAGTTTTATCGCTGGAGTCCTGAAGAAAACCCTCGTACTATGTCGAATTGCAAGCTGAAAATAGACCCACCATTATCCCTCTGACAACAGCCGCTCATCATATGAACCATTACTTTTTTTAAAGTTCGTGCAATTTCTTATTCTAGTTTTTATTTAGTTCAGATCTTATCATTTTAGTTCAAATTCTAATTTTAGTTTTCCAGTCGCAATCAATTTAGTTTCAGTTCAATTTTTATCTTCCAAACCATCTTAGCTGTAGCAATGATTTAGTTTTAGCTATAGTTCTAGTTCAGTTCTACATCATATAAAATGTTGCAATTAAGCTTTAGAAATGCGCGTATCTCTGACGATTTCGACATTCTGTTCCGACTCCCAGCCGTTAGAAGTTCACATAATGAATCAAATCCGTGTCACATAAGTCTGTCTTGCTGAAGCTGCAGTCAGATCTTTGGCAATTAGAGGAAAATCTTTTTAAAAAAACCAAAAAACCCTAACTTTTCATTTTTAAAAAAGCTTGGTTTTTGCACTCCTGGTAAGGACTGGTCCTTTGGTCGTAGTAATTCCAAAGGTCAACGATAAACAATCATGTGAAGTCTGGTGGCTTCTCGATTACCTCAACTTTCATCGTCGTTGCTGATGCACTAATTAACGGCGTTGTAAGACGACTATGGCTTCTGTCATTAGCAGCTCAATCGTCTGTTCCTTAGCCGCCCTTTAGCAAGGTCTCTCGCTGTTGCCGACAGAGCTGTCAGCGCCGCTTTTGATGAGAGGCATCATACATCTTTGAAATGGGAAGTCTTATTCTTCACTGTTCGCATGATATTTTCGTTCATTTTTTCTTTATCGTACTTGTTTCTATTTTGTTTCACCATCTTACTTTTGTATTTATCTAGTTTCAGTTTAAAATTTCATTTTCCTTCTCCTGTTAATTCTTGTGAACGAATGGTTAATTATTTTGGGTTTCGTTACGAAAATGACACTGATATAAGCTGTAGACAATAAGCAGCACCGATGCCAATTTCAATTCAGTTTACGTTACCGTGTAAATTTTAATATTGCTATCATATACCGCGCAGAACATCGGAGTGATGGTACGACAATCTCCAGTTGCTCCACTTTACTCCTCTCCACTTCGCTCTCCTTCGTATTCTCCTTCTTCTCTGCTTCCCATCACCACAGGACCTTTCAAAGGACCGCCTTGGCCTTCCCATGTGGATCTTGACACGGCCCAGTTAGTGACCGGAAACCCGATGGACGAATCCATCGTGTCGCGTGAGACAGATATAAATCGTAACTGTGATTGTAAATTACAATTGTAATTTATTAATTGCAGATTTATATTTTTCCACTCTAGGACAAACTATAGTAGTCAGAAGCGTTCTCTACAGCTAGCCTAAATGCTGTTAAATGGCATTAGGACACAGTAAAATGGCATTAGGAACAGTTAAATGGCATTAGGAAACGGTATTAATCGATTTACCTAGGTGCTTTGAACAGTAAATTGTCCTTGTTTCAACAGTTTAATCTAGAAGGGCGATTCTTTGTTGGAGAAATTTGCCCGAATCGACGTTCCGCAAAATCAAAGCCCAAGAGATAGCTCCCATATGGGCTCATTATGTCATTCGCTTCAACGAAGCTGAGAGACAGTTGACAAGTCTTCTCTGGGTGGCTTCGAAGCCAGTCAGAGAACAGATGGCAGCCGTCCGCCCGTATGATGAGCACCTCTGCCGCACAGTACAAGGTCACATCAGAAGTCGACAACGCATGGCACTGAGAACATTACATTGGTGCAGAGAAGTCACAACGCATAGACAAACACTGCTCTCTGATTAGTCAGCACTGTACATGGCCTCTGTCTTCCCGTTAGAGGTCTGCGGGTAGAGCATTTTTGCTACCCGACCCGTACCCGTAACACGGGACCGCTACCCGTACCCGACCCGTAGTCAAAATTACTACCCAACCCGACCCGTACCCGCGGGTATACCCGTACCCGTACCGTACAAGCCACATAATTAATAGGCATTCCCATAATCCGAGCCCCTAACAGTCCAATACTCTCACAAAGCATGTAGCAGTAATAATAATAGTCTGATCGTGATGATCACAGTAATAATAATAATAATAATAATAATAATAATAATAATAATAATAATAATAAAATAATCTTAAACATAATCATAATGAGGATCCTGATGATGACAGTGACCGTGTTTCATGGATAATCGTCCTGCCCAAATGAATTTCTTAATGTTCGGAGTATGGCTTTTCAGATTTATGGCCCAAAATGTAACGATTTACCAATTATATTGGTGCAATATAAGAAAGTTATAGTAACACCTGATGCAGCTATGTCATCCACCATAATGTGATGCCAGAAAAACTCAGAATTAACAATATTATCGTCGAACTTTCGGCCGATTACAAAAGGGTACAGATGTTACGTTAAGTACCGCCAGCTATTATAGTAAGTCTGACTCACCATTACATGTAACCCCAAAACTTCAGTTCGGTACGGGTAAAACCGGGTATACCCGTACCCGTAACGCTCCTACCCGTACCCGACCCGACCCGTAAAATGTCTACCCGACCCGTACCCAACCCGCGGGTACGGTCGGGTACTGGTAAACCCGCGGGTACGGGTATACCCGCAGACCTCTACTTCCCGTCTGTCTCTGTATATGCGTCTCTCTCGTTGTCTGTTCCTGTTGATGTGTGTCTTTGCCTCTGCTGAATTTCTATGCCTGAACTTTGTCTTTGTCTGTCTTTGTGCCTGTTTGTATAGTTGCGTCTTCCTCGGTCTTTTACCAGTCTCTGTTTCTATTTTGTCTACTTCTTTGTCCCTGTCTTTTTGTTCTGGATGTTCTTATGGGTTTGTCAAAATCTTTCCTCCTTCGAGATTCTTTGTCTATCTGTCTTCATTTTGTCTATTTCTCTGTCTGTCTCACTCTTTTATTACTGCTCTTCGCATTCTCTTTGTTCCGGAATCTTTACATTTCTTCTCGACGGTTCCAAGATCCCTCCTCTCATTTCGTCTCCTGATTTATGAGTTCGTATCTTCTCGACCCCCCACCCTCTTTCTCTTACATTTAACATTTGACATTTAGCCAATAACTGACAGAGCATCAGATCACAATAACAGTAGACAGTACGAACTCGAAAACTTCAAGCAAATTACGCAAGTCAAAAGGTCAATCCAAAAGGGTCGCATGGACCCACCGAGATTGACATTTTTCTGGGTAATAATTGGCAGTGGTAACAGCGCAACGATGAAAAATGTACTTTATGAATGTATAAAAAACACACAATCAAAACGAACAAAACATGACTGACAGTTTAAGTCTTACTACAGAAAGATTAACACTCTTTATGTTTTTTGTCTGGAATAGAAAGGTGGGATCTTTTATACACAGAGATCAATCAGTCTTTAAATGTTTCTTAAGAGGCCATGTGTAGATGTGTAGCAAAATTGGGAAGATTACTTACTCTGTTTGCCACTGAATTTTTGCATTTTGTCTCAACAGTTCCATTATGTTGTATCTACTCAAAATTTCTTCATTTATGATAAACTCTTTTTTGCTATGCTTTTTCTATGACATGGCGTGTAAGAATACACTGTATGTATATATATATATAATACTGAGTATATGTGCAATATGGGTATAACTGAGTACGTGTGTAACGTCTATCTTTGCGTCTCGTATGTATGCATAGTATTGCATACTATAATTATTATAGTATACATAGTCTACTATGCATACATACGAGACGCAAAGATAGACGTTACACACGTACTCAGTTATACCCATATTGCACATATACTCAGTATTATATATATATATACACACACGTTACCAGTAGTAAAATTGCTCACCAAGAGGTGGCAGATCTCCACAATTTTTGAAAATATAAAACCTATGCATGACAAATCTATATCCGATACTTGCTATTCGCTATTAAGAAAATACATAAAATGTATAAAACAAGAATCATAATGGTCGATTACTGCAGCAAAAGCACATTTAGGTGGCGGGTTTTCTCTTTTAAGTGGCGGATCTCATAGTTTAGGTGGTGGATCTCAAAGCTAATGTTCCGGATCTGAGATGCGGCGAGATGCGGCTGAATTTAACTACTGCACGTAACTAAGTGCACGTGTAAGTGTATATGCGTGGAAGTTGTTACCTTTTAAAAGCTGCTTTTAGCTTTACACCGAGTCTATAATCTTCACCACGTTTAATTAGTCTTACGCTGAGTCTCCCTTTGTACTGTTGATGCCTGCCAAATTATGCAGGAATCGTTGAGACGGCTTTCGCTAAATCAAAGGGCTTTCATTTCTTCTGCGACCGTCGAGAAACACGTGTCACATACAAATGTTTGTCTATGAATTAACCCCGGAAAGTCGAGGCTATGATTTTGCTCTCACAAAATAAGCGAGAACTGCCACAGCAAACGCAAAACAAATCTGAATGTAGAGGTAAATATTGGGCCGGTAAAGTGAATGTAATTGTAATTGTAAGGGTGAACTTGTACAGCGCCTGGCTATTAAATTTTTTTTCGTTAAATATATTAGGCTATAATATTGCATTTTAAGCTAGATGACGGCATCCGCAAGAATACGTGTCCTCTGCATGCTTCATCTGTTATCTGGGTAAACTGCTCATACTCATGCTTCAGTTCTATATCTCTAATAGCAAAACTTATCAACAATTGTATTGTATATATATACGGATTTCTAAATTGCCTCTCACAGTACGACCTAATCAGCGGCGCTCCCAGTGCGAAAGCCCCTCGAGAAAAGAAAAGTCTTAAGAGTGCGGGGAGAGACAGAAGTGTCCCCAATTAAGATCATAGAGCGAGTCATAGAGGGAAGATCGTTCCAGAGCAGAGGGCCAAAAATACATATTAACAACACGTAGGGCCCATAACAATACCTAAAAGATTGTATCTAAAGATTTATATAGCACCTCTCTCAGAATAACCTATCATAAGTACCTACATGTATATCAGTGATTCTTAACAACAATACAATAAGTCTACATGTATACAAAGAAACGGAAGAGAGACTCTAGCAGACGACTAACTCGAACCGGTTTAAAATGCTTCTGTCGTAACCATCATTAATGTTGATGTTGTTGACGCATCTGCGACCATCATCAACACTAAACACTTGAACGCTGCAGAGCTTTAACAGCAGCAACAACAGCATCTTAAAAACAACTGCAGCAACAACAGCATCTTAAAAACAACTGCAGCAACAACAGCATCTTAGAAACAACTGCAGCAGCAGCCGCAGAAGCAGCTCTTCTTATCTTCTAGTCACGACTGTGGGCCTATTCTTCCGTAATCCGCTGTCGAACTGAAGACGTCAACCTCCATTGGATCGACCTACGCTGCACTCACGAGGCGCTGTTTATTCCGTTTTGATTATCTCTATAATAGTCTACCTGTTTACCACTCACTCAACCTTCTCGTGTCTGCGTGCGTTAGTACTTGCGTCAATGGCTGCGTAGAATGAACGCACAAACACGCATACAGAGACATCTCTTCGTACCATACGTCACTCACTCTCCCCTCACGCGGTCAACACTCTCGTCCATGCACTGATCTGTACTAGGGTTGACTTCGGCAACTCCATCTATGCAGGTCTCCCTTCACTAAACCTCTCCAAGCTTCAGTCCATTCTTAACGCCTCCGCCCGCCTTATTTGTGGTCTCCCAAAGTATTCTCACATATCTACCTTCATTCGGGAAACTCTTCACTGGCTTCCTGTGCCCCAGCGCATTCAATTCAAAATTCTCACACTTATGCCGCGTTATGCGCAACTCTCTGCTCGGGGTAGCTCCTTCATAACTTCAGGGCTTATGCACATCGGTTTCTACACTCCCTGGTCGCGCTGCTCTGCGCTCTGCCGCCAGAGACCTTCTGGTTGTCCCTCGCATGCGTGATGCAACTGCTCGATCCAGAAGCTTTGCTTATGTCGGCCCATCCTGTTTGAACCATCTTCCGCATGAATTGCGTCTTGAGCTCCTCAGCCTTTTCTCTTCCTTCCTCTGTTTCGGAAACGCCTGAAGACTATCTTATTTGTTAGAGCCCTGGGTCGGGACCGCCTCTGAATCTCTGAGTGGCGCTATGCAAATGTTCAATTACAATTATTATTACAATTACAATTACAATTATGTTGACGGAGAATTTATGTCTATGTGTATCGTAAGAAGGGGAATGTATCTCCGATTTTTGCTATTGTTGTTATGATTACGCGTGATCTGCCGATTTTAGACACGTGGTTGCAGCTAATGTAAAATATCCGCATTCTGCCCTTTGGGATCTATGTGCTTCCGAATCACGTCTGACTTAATTATGGCCGTCAATTATCTTTTATCATCATCATCATCATCATCATCATCATCATCATCATCATCATCATCATCATCATCATCATCATCATCATCATCATCATCATCATCATCATCATCATCATCATCATCATCATCATCATTATTATTATTATTATTATTTTTTTATTATTATTCATTATCATTATCGTTATCATTATCATTATTATTATTATTATTATTATTATTATTATTATTATTATTATTATTATTATTTATTATTATTATTATTATTATTATTATTATTATTATTATGATTGTTATTATTATTATTATTATTATTATTATTATTATTATTATTATTATTATTATTATTATTATTATTATTATTATTATTATTATTATTATGATTATTATGATTATTTGATTATTATTATTATTATTATTATTATTATTATTATTATCATTATCATTATTATTACTATTATTAGTATTATTATTATTATTATTATTATTATTATTATTATTATTATTACTATTATTTTTTTTTTAACCCATAAGACAGAATTTATTTCTTATACTATTATTATTATTATTATTATTATTATTATTATTATTATTATTATTACTATTATTATTATTATTATTATTATTATTATTATTATTATTATTATTATTATTATTATTATCATCATCATCATCATCATCATAATCATAGTCATAATCATCATTGTTATTAAAATTTCCGACAGCTTAGTAGACCTTTAGTGTTATTATATAAATACAGTTGAGGTCAAAGTGATTGTGTTCTGTTGCCAGAGCTATTGTGTCTGGAAGCGCTCTGAAAGTATCATAGAAGTGCCTTTTTATTAGCAGATGTTAGGAGAGCGTGAGAGAGAGTGAGTGAGAGAAAGAGAAAGAAGAGAGTGAGAGAGAGTGTACGTGAGAGAAAGGAGCGAAATGTTTTGGGAAAACTCAATGCGGTGGGAAGGGAAAGTTCCTCCTTTTAAGTTCCTAGGAGGTGGTGTGATGCTAAACTTAGGTTGTGAGAGTGGATGTATGTATGGTTGAGTTTTCAGTGCCTTCCTATTTATCTTTCTGACAATGCCATCGATGCAACATAACAATGTGTTGCAAATATATATAGAGTGCAACGGAGAAAGAAGGATGGACGGACGGCGAGGGGGACGACTGAATGAGAGAACGAGAAGAAGACCGCAATGGATGCGTTACTATAAATATATAATAGATCCGTGGTTAAAAATTCTCTTCGTCTATCGGCGGCCATTTTGTTGCATGGTCGAGAGATAAACGTAGGTCTTCTCCAGTGACATTAAAACAACTGTCATCGTTTTTTCAGTCTCCTCATTCTGACAGCTCTCGATTGCTTCTTGCGCAACAAGCAGACAGACAGACAGACAGACAGACAGACAGACAAAACACACAAGCACACGGACAAAACACAGTCGCACACAGACACGCGTATACATACGCAGCAAAGGGAAACCTATTATTATTTTCATTAATTCATTCCAAAGATTTATATAGCGCCCCTTCAAGATTCCTACTCAGAGGCGCTCCCTGTGCCATTCTAAATGATGTTAGAGTCAATATGACCAGACAGTCATATTGACTCTAACATATTGACATATTATGCTTGGACATAAACAATCAGACAGACAGACAGACAGACAAACAAGCAAGCACACGGACAAGACACAGTTGCACACATAGACACGTATGTATAGGCTACACATGCGCACAGGGAAACTTACATCCAACGCGCCACTGGACCCCCAGACAGACAGACAAGACAATCAAGCACACGGACAAAACACAGTCGCACACATAGACATAGACATATTATGCAGGGTCCGGACTTAGGGGGGGACAGCGGGGACTAATTAAAACTTGAGGTGGGGGGACGGAGCTGCTTATATCCCCCCCCAATATTTTTGAAATATTTCATGAAATAATAATAGCTATGAGTGACAGCTGGTTCTTATCAGCACTCAAATAATAGAGCAATTTTTTTCAGATGACAGCTTAAAATGCTACCATTACAGTGTGGAAATTTAAAAAAAATTTAGGGGAGGGGCACATCTCCCCAAACCCCCTCCCCAAACTCAAACACGACTCAAACTACATGTAGGAGTGACAGCTGGTTCCTATCAGCACTCAAATTATAGAGCAATTTTTTCAAATGACAGCTTAAAATGCTACCATTACAGTGTGGAAATTTTAAAAAATTTAATCCACGATCCGCCGGTCCCCCCCAAACCCAAGACCAAGTCTCCGCCTATGGGCTACACATGCGCACAGGGAAACCTGCATATGCCTAGACACAAACAATCTAGTTGTTATGTTGGAGACTAATAATAATAATTATTATTACGCATGTCCGGTGCATGCTGTCTAATTAAAGGCACTGGCCTACCTTTGTAAATTGACGTGTGAAATACTACAACTGGAGTTGACTGACCCACTATTAACAGTCGCTTGACGTTTGACAGTCGTTCTGTTTACAGCTGCTCAGGGCGGTTAGGACGACAGTTATAATAGAAATTTGCGCTAAATAAGTTAAATTATGCCTTTGTCCTGCATTGCCATAAATTGTATACTTTACCACATAATATTATTGTGTACTGTTAGCATTATACGTAATATGCATTTTATGTAAAATGGGCATGATGAAGATTGATGATGACTATGATAATTATCTTGATTATGACGACGACGACGAAGGTGATGATGATGATGATGATCATGATCATGATGATGATGATCATGATGATGATGATCATGATGACAAACAATAACAATAGCGAATGAATGGATGGACGGTTGGATAGATGGAAGAATGGTGGTTAAATGTACGGATGAATAGATGGATAGGTGGATGTACGGATGTACGGATGGATGATGCCTGGATGAACTTTTTAATGCACTGCGAGAATTGCCATAAATATGGCAATCGAATAGGTTTTAGTTATGACACTGGAGTACAAATTTTACCATAAATGTTGCCTTATTCCTTAACTGCATATCTCTTTGCATGGTCTGAGAAGCTGAAAAACGCGGTGGCACTCCTCACAGACGAGACTTAACTCTGGGTTTGCCGCCGCTTGATGGAGCAATCCTCGAATGCCACCTCATGCCGACCCTCGTTGCATTTTCCTCTCCATTCCGCCAATTACTCTTGTCTAGTCTCGTCATCTTTTTCTGCTAAACCCTCATCTATCTGGATTCAACCTGCTTGCTTTCAACACCAGCTTTATCAGCAGCAGATTTTTCATCATTAGCTTTTAAGCAGCAGTTTTTCAGAAGGAGATTTTACCGAATTATCATTTCAGCAGCAGCTTTTAAACCAACAGGCACTCAATTCAGAAGCGGGAGTGCCTACGGTCATACGATAGTGATGCCGAAAAAAATAATAATAATAATAATAATAATAATAATAATAATAATAATAATAATAATAATAATGCCGATCACTTCCTGTGGCTTGAGACTGAGTGACGAGGCCATGAGAGTGGCGGTTGGATTGCGCTTGGGAGCCAGCATATGCGAACCACACACTTGTGCTTGTGGCGCACTTGTCACCGCGAGGGGCGAGCACGGCTTAATAATAATAATAATAATAATAATAATAATAATAATAATTATAATTATAATGACCTGTTCCGCCGGGTCCAATAAACCTTTGCCTTTGATCAACCTCCTCGGCTACCGGCTTTCCCAAACATCAGGAGACAACAGAGAGACAACTTTTCTCTTTCAGCGCTTATCTAAGTATGCTTATTCAGCGCTTCAACGCAATTGCTTTTTCTAGCACTTTTCTTACCAACCATTCCATCTGTGAAGACTAGCCATTCCAGAACAACGCTCCCCTAATTTTGTACAATCCTGAGGGATCATATGTACCTTGGGGGGAAAATAATAATATGACTGAAAACGTATGCCTAAACTCGGGATCTTGATAACACAAAACAATACAACAGTGTAATTTGGTAGCGCGATACTTAATACCCTGACAATTAATACCACGACACTTAATACCACGACAATTAATCCCACAGACCTTTAATACCTGTGTAGCTAATAGGCTTACTGTACGCGGAAGTACGACTATTTGTACGACTAATGTTGTCCATATATAAAGGTGAGGCTCAGGCTTTAAAGGTGCTAAATGAAATTTAGTGAGATTCAATTTTCAGTGACCATGGATGCGAATTTAGGCTATATAGAGCAAAGGTTTACCAACTGTTATACATTGTAATTATGAAATTATACGATGCATCGCGACAATGCCAACGGAACCACGTCTTGGCGTTGTATCAAATCGCATAGGTTCACTGCAAAGCTCTTTGACAACATGAGGTCCTCATAGAAATAAACATTCATCCCAAAAAGATGTAATCAACGCTGCAGAAACGAGTGAAAGAAGCGGTTGCGGCATACGGTTACACCGAAATCCTGGTTTTCCTTCGTGCAATGTCTCATCTATCTAACTCATAACTTTCATAAGGAACTTCATTAAACATTAAGGTTGACTATTGCTGTTCTATTGCTTTTACAGAATTTTACTGAAGTAAAACTTTTTGTGCTTGTAGCATTAAATGTCGAGGGAAGGAAAACTCGTGTGATTATTATTTTATGTCGTTGAGATAAAAATGTTGTCGGGATTAAGTGTGATAGGGATTATTTGTCAGGTATTAACTGTCGTGGTATTAGGTGTCGCGGTCTTAAAATCACCGAACCTGTAATTTGATCCGAACGTTACAACGATCACAAGTACAGTAGGCTACTCATTGAAGCCAAACAGCAGGAAACGTTAAGAACTGTAAACAAACTGAAGGATAAAGATTTCCCCTTTAGAGCGAAAGCTGTTCGTCTGCTGTTTGTTCCAAACACTGTTTGGAACAAACAGCAGACGAACAGCTTGGCAATTTAAAAGTTGCCGCAAATACTGATATGGACAGTAAAACTGCCACAGTATTGAATTCCTACCGAGAGAGTTTCTTTCCCAGAATCCCAGCAATAAACTGTTATGACAAATTCCATATTCATCGACTGTCACAAACTTGAGCAGGCGAAGCTCGAATGTTTACTTAATAAAAACAAGAGTATTACATTAAACTGAATCAGCGGATGTTTTTAATTAAAAATGTGCAAAACACATTTAACGGCAACATTAGGTCAGCGACTGTACCTGGATTACAGAACCATCATAAACATCAGCTAACAAGTTTTCATAGCAAACTTCATAAACAAATACTGTAATGGAAAAGCTTTCGCACACAGAGTAGGCCTACTTATATTTAACAGCACTCTGCAATGAGCTCTCGTGATATGATCTTTCATCACCGTAAACTTGGCAACAGATTCAGGTAAAAGCTGAATGACCATTGTTACCAATCTAATCGACGATGAAAATTTTTATAGCGCCTTATCATAATCCGTAATACTAAATGGAAAGTTGCTTCTAAGTAAAACCACAGTATAAAATCAAACTGGCTTCTTTGGAAGGGGATAGAATAAGACATTGGCTAAATAAGAAAGCGAGCTTAACTGAGAGAGCTGCTAACAGCAGAAAGTAAAGAATGGCATGTTGGTCAACAACATCAAAGCATTCCTTTGGGATAGCCACAGGGTTAGATCCAGACAGCTTAATGAGATTATAATTTCAGACAGCTCTCGAGTTCCTGCTAAGAAGAAAGTGAAGACAAGTACAGGAGTTTACTGATAGTAACAATATCTAATCTGATATTATAATAAGTGTACAGAAAGACAAATTGAATCATCTGGCATTTTTATCATTCTTTTAGCATTATTAGTTGTTACTCATTTATCTCTTTTCAACATGGCGAAATATAAGCGGATATTTTATTGCTAAAATAAGCTGATCTTCTACCGGTAAAATCATTTCTCATCAATGATATCATCACACCTTATAGACTATATGTTCACAATGTTCAGTCAATATTTAATTTAGCAGCTCTTTACGGATTCATCAATTCCTGATCTATGCACGATTCCATCATCCATCCATCAGTCCATCCGTTCATCCGTCCACCTACCTTCTCATCTACCTATCAACCCATCCATTCTTCCATCCGTCCATCTATCAATCATTCTCTCCGTTAATCTGTCCATCCATCCACCTATCTACCCGCCAATCCATCCATCCACTCTACTATCCATCTATCCATCCATTCTTCCATCCATCCACGCACTCATCCATCCTCTAATCCATTCATTCATTCATTCACCCACCCATCCATCCATCCACTCATCGATTCACTCATAATCATCCGTCCATCAATTCTTCCATCATTCCATCCATTCATTCATTCATCCATCCATCCATCCATCCATCCATCCATCCATCCATCCATTCATTCAATCCAATGGTCTTCCGGTTATCCACATACACTCCAGTCTATACCGTCCTCTTCTTCCTCTCTGTATATATACTCTCTTTCACTACTTCCATTACTCGTGTCATCTGCCTCTAACTCCATTTCCATAACCGTTCTCTAGATCATTTTTATCTGCCACCACATTCCACGTGGACTTCACGTACCCCATAAATCTCTCCGCTACCTCCCAAACCGTTTCTTCTCCTATTTGACCTGTTTGGTCTGCTCTTAATCCAGACTTCTACCTAGTTTTTTTTTTGCTTTTAGCCATCGACGACCACTTTGACATGCACACAGGCATTCTCATAAATCTTACGTTCACATAATTGCTTATACGGCAACAGAAGGCATTACTTACTGCCTATATGCAGGATTGATCACACCTTTAAACACTGGAATTCTTATTTATTGCACTAGTTTGATTACTTGTGTGATTTGCAATAATTATTCTCGTTGTAAAATAAATTCTTAAGCCAATGAATGTTTAAGAGGTAATTGTTCAACGTAACAACCAGTTATCCAGTTCTAAACAAAAAAGGACCGGAGCGCAGGCGTCGGGCGCCATGTTAATCTTGAAATTTTTACCGGTACGGCGTTCCGGTCGTCAAAAAAGAACCGGAACGCTGTTCCATTGCGTTCCGGTTCCACCCGATTCCTAGTAACATCAAATGGATTAATCCAATATTCAGTGCACTTCGACCTTTTCGGATCGCCCTTACGATACCAGCAACCCTAAGGATGCATTGTCTTCCATGGTTTGTGGTACAAATTGTTGATGGATCAATAAACGGGTTCGTACTGTGCAATTACGATAATGTATACGTGGTGTAACTTTGGGCACATTGCAATCATTATATAGCGCCAAACTACACTGTGAGCCATAAAAAACCGGGCCACTTTATGTTTAGCTATATCTCTGTCATTTCTTTATCGATTTTTACACTTTTTGCATTATTTTAAACAATAATCAATACTCTAAAGAGCAGAAATAAACATTATCGATTTAGTCCTACATGTATGCTAAACTTGTCTTGCGAAACTGAAGACACTAAAAACACGTGAGAATCGATAAATGCTGCATTTTTACTACTTAAATGCAAACAATTCTTCAGTGCCTTTATTTGTTTAAAGTTTGTGTTCAAAATGACTTTCTTTTTCACGTACACATTTTGCCAAGCGACGTCGCCACTGATCAATTGCAGTGTCAATAAGATGTTGTTCCAGATCGTTCCAGACGGATACGAGACACTGCCGAAGTTCATCAGTGTTCTGAATGCGCTGTTGGTACACGCGCTGTTCCATAATGGACCAGATGGAATAATCGAGTGGATTTAGGTCAGGCGAATTGGGTGGCCACATCTCTGGCCCTATGAAGTATGGTGCATTGCGAGACAGATACTCAATTGTTTCACGAGCCCGATGCGCCGGAGCTGAATCTTGTTGGAAAATGAACATGTCGCCAGCAATGTGGCGCATTTGTGGCAACAAATGTTGTGCTAGCATCACGTCTCGATAATATTGGCCATTGATTTTGGCTCCCGGGTCAACGAATATAAGCTCTGTGCGACCGAGTTTCGAAATTCCCACGGAAACCATGAGCGACTTGCTGAATGTTGTCCTGGTACGCAACAGACGGTCTGATGAAATCTGCTTCTTTGACACTGAACGAGGCACATAAAGACGATCGTTTTGAGTGTTTGACGGCGCAGCAACTGTAAATAACTTTTCATCAGTGAAGAAAATGAAACCGACATCCGATACTGAGAAACGCTGCAGCAATTGTCTAGCTCGTACCAAACGAGATTGACGATTAGCGGTGGTCAGTTCCTGAGCCCGTCGTCTTTTTAAGCATTTCAGTTCCAAATCGTTATGAATAATGCGTCTGACCGTCGTTTGTGTAAGATTCAGCTCTCTCGCGATTTGTCTGGTTGAAAGATGTGTTTTAGGCTTGTCTTCCTGGCTCTGAACCAATTCATTGACGGGGGCGATATTATCTTCAGTTCGCGACGATTTTGGCCGACCACTTCCCGCAGCGCGTTCAACTGAACCGGTAGTTCTCAACTTTCGCAGAAAGTCATCTAATGTTTTTCTTTTCCAATTCTTGTTCGGAAACTCCTTAATTAATCGTCTAGAAGAATAATTTTTGCATTCCCGCAGATTTTTAATTAAAATTTTATCCTCAAAACTCAACATTTTAAAATTTTAACTCAAATTTTCAACCATCAACTTTATTTACATTATGCTGCGAAACGGATATGACGTCATCCGCGCAAGTAAATAAGTAAATCGTAGAGATTTAATTTTTCTTTCAAACGACACAAAAACTATAAAAAAATTTAAAATACCGACCGCGATATAGCTAAACATAAAGTGGCCCGGTTTTTTATGGCTCACAGTGTATATAAAAACAGTAGTACATTATTGAAATATTTTAGACCTTAGTCCTTGGTAAGCATTCTGCAGAAGTTTCCATCTGGTTAATAGTTCAGATTGTATTATGTGTGTATTATAGCATATATATATATATATATATGCTATACACACATAATATATATATATAATTATATATATATATATTATATATATATATAATATGTGATCGCATATTTAGGTATTCCATAAACACATATATCTATATTTGTGTTTATTTACACTAGGGAACAGGAGCACTTCGGTGCTAAGGAAGGTGCGAAAAAATCAACAGCCACTGATGCTCTTCCTGCTGCTGCTGCTGCTGTTGTAGTTGACGACGATGATGATGACGAAATACGAAATCAGCGCTTGTGTCATCACCTCCATGCATTCCAACACATAGTTAACGTATAATTTGTCGCTAC
>JACEVL010000949.1:140000-170000 GCA_020284085.1 Aporrectodea caliginosa
ACCGAAGTGAATGAATTGGGCGCCTGCGGGGAAAGCCTTCCTTCGTATAATAACAAAAGGAACTGTGCTGTTGGAGAGTTTCACTGCCATCTATTCTAAAGATATATCAGACGACTCTGGATCGAACTTTCATAGATTCTGGGTCGGTCTCGTAACTAGTAGATCCTTCGACTTCCGCTGAGTAATACTTACGCAATATGACCAGGTGTGTATGAACTATGACATCCGCCGCGTGACAAATGACTCGGCTCCACCCATATTCTCGATCCCCAATTTCGCCTGGATCAGTTCAACATAGTGATTAATTATTAGCGAATTCCCGATTTATGCCTCGGTTAAACTCGCCTGGTTTTTATAAGTCTCCTAATCAAACTTTTTTTAGCTTTGGTTGGGCTGGGAGCGCCTCTGCTAGGTCTCTTGGAAGAGGCGCTATATAAATTCTCGGAATTAATGAATGGATGAAATCGCCTCATCTGTAATCGCCGCCCAAAACACGCCGCCCAAAACTCGGCCCAATTGAGCAGTTCCTTTAAGCGGCGATAGGCGTCGCCAGTATGTGATGTGGTCAAACTTAGTGCAACTTTAGCGTAAATAAACCATAGACATCATATATTAAATGTAAGATCATCTATGAAATAAACCTACTGCACAACAGAGCACACATTTTACCTAGAGTAGCCAAACTATATCCCATCCTGGCGCCACCTATAGCAGCCATTTTTACAGAGTCCCCCATTCCACAGTGCTTGCTGCACGAACTATTTATTGTTGTTTCTTGTCTGGATCTACAATGCAACGTGGGATTTCTACAAAATGTGCCATTATTATGCCATCATCGAAGCTGCCTGTACTGGATACCAACGATATAAATAACTTCAACCGATAGCAAAACTCGATTATCTTTCGAAAATCATCGAGAGTACAGAAGTCAACAGATCACGCGCTGTCTCTGCGACTATAGCCTACTCAGAATTGTGCTACTTCATGCTGAAGTTCCAGTATTGTATTGTATTGTATTTGAGACACTTGTTATAGCGCCCCTATCCAGATTGCCCATTCAGAGGCGCTCATTCAGAGTATGGAATTAGTAGTTGCCTGGATCCACTACTTTCTCTGCCGGCGAACTATTAAAGTGACCATAGGCAAATATACATGCCACTCGGCTTGGGCCCCAGTTCAATTTGGCGTCCGACTTGGCTCTCTGTTCCTTGGACTTCTTTATATGAGCCTAATCTACATAGCTGATCTCACCCTGCTTACAACCCTTGGAGCACGGTAAAACCAGAATAAGGATGATGTTCAATTGTATTCGAACCACCACCCTCTGAATTCGAATTACCACCCTCTGAATTCGAATTCGAATTACCTCTGACGCACAAGCCCGTGTGTTGTATACACGAGTCAATGCTTCACATAAAGTCATCGATTTCATCACCTCGGCTAGGGGCTGAACCAGACCAGAATACAATAAAAATGGCTGATCTAAGATCGATGAAGAAGTAATAGTATCGGAATTCCGTGACTGGAGTAAACAACTCGTTGTTCTTGGTCTGGTTGTGTTACTGTAGGGACGGTGAATTATAAATGACTGAATTTGCTTACGAGAACCTACTTCTAGTAGTCACATCAGAAACGGGTCATACGCTGTAACCTTTCGTTCGGTGCCTCGGTGACCCCTGTTCAGTGTCTCTCATTTATTCTGACGTGAAATGACCTTTGAAGCGCCACTATACCCGGACAATCCGCAATGGTCGTACCTGCCGACCATACATCAAAGATCTCATAAATATATAGATCATAGGCCTACATATATGCTTGCAGGCATAAACATTAATGCACTTTCATCATGGGCGATTTTTGGGGAGTGGTTTTACGTGTCCAACCCTCCCCATCCCCAAAATAATTGTCGGAAAAAATTTATATGCTTTTATATGCGAAATTTAAAAAAACGTTACTTTTGCGACCAGGTCCAATGGAACCCCCAATTGTTTCCTGGCTACGCTTCTGACTTACATGAACATAAATAAATATAATACGTTCATACAGATATGAATATGAATATATATATATATATATATACGTACATACATATATATATATATATATATACATAAATACATATATACAAACAATTCCCAGGAAGTGAATCTTAACGAATGCAAATGTGAACCGGAATATAATGTCAGAGGTTGCCTCTACTGGTCATATTGTATGCGCTTTAAAACATCACAGAAGACCAATGATACATACTCTACATTACAGAGCAATGAAACTCCATCTCTCATACATTTCCCCAAACACTTCGCTCCAGTCTGTCGGTATTCCCACAGAGCTACTCATTTGAAAATAGGCGATTCTAAAATCGATCGCGCTGGATTGGGTAGGCGATCGATGCGCGGTCGATCTCGGGACTTTTTGTTGTGTACAGAATATTTTATGTATCGTATTCCTATAGCTGCATGCTATTTATATGGTTGTCCATTGACAGATAGAGTATACACAACACTTATTAACCGTCGATAAGCCTCCTATGCTTGTCGATGAAATGTTGTAGGCCCTATCAATCTTAGCCTGAACTTTCACAAGCAATGTAAATTAGATAAATAAAATAATGGCCTGGCTCCAGATTCCTCGTGGATTCTAACTCATCGACCAGCGCGATCGATTTACCGATCGACCAGACCTTTGCTAGGCGATCAACCAAGGAGATCGATCGATGGATCGCCTCAAATGAGAAGCTCTGTATTCCCACTCCATTTATTCATTCTTTGGATCCATCCTCTCCACTACTTCAGACTATCTCCCACAGAAGCTACACAATCTCAAGACTTAGTGCTGATAATATAAATGAGGACATAACATCACCGGACTGACACTAGGGGAAGAAATGCACTTGATAAATGACCGAGGACAATAGATATAATTTATTCGTACCCATCGCGCCAAATGGCTGCGTCAGGAACTGATGATGATTATGATTGTGCTGCAGCTCACCACTGATGGGCACTAACTAATTTTTTAAGTTAAACTATAACTATTTCTCACCTAAAATAAAGAAAAGTTTAACTAAAAGTTGGCAACTGATTTGTAAATAAGTTAACTAAACTAAAAATGTTTAGTTAAACTTTTCCAACTTTTTTTAACAAACTTTTTCACAAACATTTTCACAATAACAAAGGTTACGTGAACTGTAATAACGCACAGCGTCAATCACAATTTCACTTTCAAACTATGTAATGTGTACTAGACTAATAGTTCTAGAACAATTCTACCAGAAAATCATGAAGAAAGTTGCTAATGCAAACGATGATGCATCGTGCAATGCAATGCAGTTCACTTGACTTGAGTAATAAAACCAGCCTACTCAGGACAATCATTGCGGGAAGCGTAGTTGCTGATTTTGTTAGTTACACTTTTTAGCTAATAACTAAAAATATTAGTTGAACTTTGGTTTTAACTAAACTATTTTTTAGTTAAACTTCTGCCTTAACTACAATTTTTTAGTTTAACTAAAAGTTTGCAACTTTTTAGTTAACTTTTGCCCATCACTGCAGCCGACAGACTTCTCAGGCGCGGCCAATTCGAAGCCCAACTGCGCCAACGGTTAGATCCAAGTCATTTCGCGGCTGGTCCACCGTCGCAATGCGACTGGCCGATCTTCTAGGCCAAGGATGAGCTGACAAATTGGTCCGTAATATGCGACGCCGTTGTCAACAAGTTTATGCGAGTTTCCTCACGTGCTTCCTCAATTTTTCCAATTCAGCGAAGCGATAGAGACAGCATTCTGTCGTCGTTGGTCGTGGAAATCAGGGGCAAACAGGTTTTATTGGAAATGGTCGTGATCTGTCGACATATTTCTCGGCTGGGCTCCGATAGCATCGCGAACATAAGCCGTTGTCGAGCCGTTGATTCCGGTGTGGTGGAAATTCTCGTCTGGGTCAAAGATGGTTCCGATTACGCTTAATTCTGGCACGACATATTGGGATGGTGTTAGGGTGACTTGTTGACTTCGCAGCAAAATTTGATGGGAAATAACAGTTTAGTAAGTGGCAAATAGGAGCTAAAGTAGCTAGTCGTTGAAGCAGTAGGCCTACTTATGAAGTCGTTGTAGGATAAACACGAATCTGAAAAAGAAGCGGACGCACCTATATCTAAGAGCCTGAGGGATTATTTCTACCTCAGGCGAGGAAATAACAATAATAATAATGTTCCTGAGTGAGCTGAGGTATCTCAGGGCAATAGTAATAATAGCATTTCGAGACACGTTCACCGTTGTCGCAGGGGCTTAGACCTTAGTCCTTCCACGCGCTTGCAGCGCATCGGGCGAATTCCTCCCCACTCTGTCCTCCGCATTCCCCTCGGCTTCCTCCCACGTCATTCCGCCGCCGTCCAGATCCTGTATGACCGTGTTTCGCCAGGTCTTTCTCGGTCTTCCACGTTTTCTTTTCCATCCCGTCGGTGTCCATTCTAGTGTCTGTTTTGGGAATCTTTCATTGTCCGATCTGTGTACGTGACCCAGCCATCGCAGGCGTAATATCTTAGTAAGGGGACGCGGTCTAATTTTCCAGATGCCCTAAAAAGCTCCTATAGAGTAATTTTTCCCGACGGATTTAGTAGTATGTATGTATGTATGTATGTATGTATGTATGTATGTATGTATGTATGTATGTATGTATGTATGTATATATGTATGTATGTATGAGCACTTGTTATAGCGCCCCTTCAAGATTTCTACTCAGAGGCGCTCCCGACTACAGCGCGGACACTGAATCGGAGTTTCACGCCGAAGCGCATGAGCAATTGCAAGTGAAGGACTTGCCCAGGGTCCCTACGCGGCGGCTTGAGGTGGATTCGAACCCGCAACCCTCCGGCTGCAAGGCACCGATCATACCCCTACACCACCGCCCGAGTAGTGAGCAGCAGTAGTAGCAGCAACAGCAGCAGCAGCAGCAGTAGTAATAGTAGTAGTAGTAGTAGTAGCAGCAGCAGCAGCAGCAGCAGCAGCTGTAGTGCCGTCCTTTTGTTCTCACGAAATGGCCTGGCGAATAATACATGAGTCTTATGCCATGGAGTCCGCTGTTCAAATTCCGACTAATCGTTAACATTTTTATTCATGATCCTTTGACTTAAACGTCCGTTGAGAATAATTGTCTGGCTGTTGTTTTGAAGCTGTTTCATTGCGCCCTACCCTGAAACATCCGTACATTTATGTCGGTACCGATGCATTTATATGGCACATTTATCTTCATCAGATACGTTCCACTCCCGATCCCAGGACACTGTTAACCGTTCCAATGTACGGCTGAGTGCAGACAGAAGTTCAACGGAAGGAGACCTGCTTCTTCTTCCCCCGTCCGGGCCATAGTGCGCCTCGGTCGCTCTACCAGTCTCGTCCAGCTCCTCGGAGGGGGCGGCAACGAGGTCCGTGGCCCCCTTGCGTGATCCTGTTTCCGTCTCAGCGTGTGAAGTTGTACAATATTCAGGGCCTCCTTGTTTTATTCGTATGATCCGAGAGGCAGATTGTTTGTTCTCCTCTACTATGCCACTTCTTAACTTAACTTAGTTTACCTTACGTATGGCTTTGCACGACCTGACATCTCAGTGCATCGCCTACAATTGTCATTACTATCTGATCCTATCTTACAACTACACTTTCGATAGCAATGGAGAGTTTTCTTCCATGAGGCTGATACTTGATAGTAGTAATCGTCAATAACGACGATGGTGATTAATAATTTCCCTGTAATTATTAATAGATTTTATGTACTTATGTGAGCAAGTGCAGTCTTTATCGGGTGATATTCCTCGCCATTGCTGACCGTTTGAATATGGGCCACATCGGTCTAGGACCTGGTTGACCCGAGGTACTAATTTCCTAAATGAAGTCACAATCGAAATGAGAACCGGGACCAAGGTGTAAAGACTGAGGCGCTGTGACACACCAGAGTAATAAACCAAACCAGCTAATAGACGTAATAATAATCCAAGATGACTACAGTGTACATATTATATGCATCGATGATATAATGGTGCTCGCCAGCTCGTAAAATGTTGCATTGTACTAACTTCGAAGCGAACATTTCTAATACATGTAAATGTCATATCTGCTCTATCGACACAACTTGGCTCAGAGACTCTGAACATCCATGCCATCTGTCAGCTTTCGACGGGAATCCTTTGGTTGGTTCCACGTGTGTGCGTGGGCCCGCCACTGGTGACTCTTCGAGCTTACTGTGCATTGTTTTGCTAACTCATGTAATATTTTCGTTCGCAATGACACTTAACATCATAATAGGCTAGCGCAAAGAGCACCGCTGAGTAGGTCTCTTGAAGAGGCACTAAGTTATATAAATTCTCAAAATGAATTAATGAAATCCAGCTATATATGCTTGTCGGTTTTCTGTTTATAACTTTATTGCAAAAGCAATCTTCTATTATCATGCACTTATTAGATGCCATTATCTAATGACCAAGGATAAGTCGATGGCGCTGAGCAACTGTGAGTGAAAGACATTTATGCAATTTATATATATATATAAATTGAGATAATATATATATCATCGTAATCGTAAGTGGACATTTATATAGCGCCTCTAGCAGAAAACGTATAGTCACATTGATTTTTGCACACATGCATTGTACTTTATGTATGTATAAATCAAACCAAATATGAAATCGTGTATAGTAATCGTAATTGTAATTATAAATACGACAATTTATAATTATATCATCGTCAGTAGCAAGCTACTTCTAGGATGCTTGACACTGTCAACTGTCAGCCAAAATGCTCATGAGTTTTACAGTAAGTAGGGCCGACATT
The DNA here is from genome assembly GCA_020284085.1 of Aporrectodea caliginosa. Taxonomy (NCBI): domain Eukaryota; kingdom Metazoa; phylum Annelida; class Clitellata; order Crassiclitellata; family Lumbricidae; genus Aporrectodea; species Aporrectodea caliginosa. The sequence continues at coordinate 146,821 of JACEVL010000949.1, forward strand.
TTAAACTGCTTTTAGAGTATTTTATTAAAAGTTGTATGTAGTCGGAATGTAGCTGCTGACACATTCAGAAAAGTTCCTATCAACGTCAGCAGTTTTTTCTGTCTCTGTCTCTGTCACACTCTGTCTTTTCACTCTGTCTCTGTCTCTTTGTCTCTACCACTTTCTCTGTCACTCTCTCTGTCTGTCCTCTGTCCCTATGTCTCTCTGTCAATCTGTCACTCTGTCTTCTTAGCTGTTCGTGCCTTCATCTTCTTGTTAAATGCTTACAAGACGATCTATTTTCGTTACTCTTCCTTCATTTGCTCTTCTAAGTGTTCTGTCATCCGACAGATCCTATCCTGATTCCTCTTATAACCGTCCGCGTAAAAGCTCTTCAAATCGAAAACAGATAGGACGATGATATCCTCTGCCTTGCGATCCAGAATCAGACCATCATCGCTGAAAGGGAGCAATGACCTTGACATTCCGTGGAACCGGAGCAGAGACGGCTAATGGACGTCAGATGGACAACATGGATTTCGACGGGGTCATCACCTCTGCTAATAGCCAACCGAGGAATAAATGCGTATACGAGTGGCTGATGAGACAGAGATAGAAATGGATGGAGATGGATATGGAGAGAGACAGTTAGCCTAGAATAATGTATACATGTATATGTATCAAAATGATCTACATAATATATGAATATGTATATGTATATGTATATATGTATATATATATATATATATATATATATATATATATATATATATATATATATATATATATATTTATATCTATATATATATATATGGGGAGAGACAGAGACATGACAGAGAGAGATTATTTTGTTTTCGACACTTCGTTACGAGCGCAAATGGAATTTAAGATTACACAAGATTGATCTCCATGAAAGTGTCGCAGTTTATATTATGTGACCAACATGACATATATTATATATTATGATGATGCACATGGTATATATATATATATATATCTGCATTCAAATCTGAATATATGTTTGTGTATATAATTATAGTTGAGCACTGTATTAACTGAGTGTCTTTAAATAACGGAATATAAGTGCATTATATATGTATTTGAGAGTACAAAATACCAAGACCTAATATGTAGTGTAAGCTTAAATATGGCAAGAGGTTTAGTTGAATGTCTGTTTGTCCTTCTGTCTGTCTGTTCATCTGTCTGTCTTCGTATGCTTTACTCTTTATTTAGTTGTCCAATTTGCATGTCTATCTATATGCACAGCACTGAACGGTTGTCTTTTGCGTAATCAGTCTATTTAGAGTTACTTAGCGAATAAAAACACGCGATCAGTTTTCAAAGTCAAAATACATCGGTTAATGACCCGTTTTATGCCGCATGTAATAGGCGAACAGAGATTTAGACGTCAATCGAAAGTAGCGGAAACAAAACAAATAAATAAATAATGGAGAAAAGGACATAAATATTGGACCAATTTGGACGAAAAAAGATGGCGACGAGGAAGAGAATTAAGATGGAAGGGAATGACCGATTAAGCGACTCAGATTATCAGGAAGAGATGGATTGGTAGAAAATATTGTGTGTCAACAATCTGTCTGTAACTGTTTGTCTGTCTGTGTGTTACTATATGTTTGTCTATCCATTCATCTATCTGTCTGTCTGTCTGTCTGTCTGTCTGTCTGTCTGTCCCTCTGTCTGTCTGTCTATCTATCTATCTGTCTGTCTGTCTGTCTGTCTGTCTATCTATCTATCAATCTATATCTATATCTATCTATATCTATCTATCTATCTGTCTGTCTGTCTGTCTGTCTGTCTGTCTTTCTGTATGTCTGTCTGTCTTCTATCTGTATCTGTCTGTATCTGCCTATCCTGTCTGTCTGTATCTCAATTACTGTCTATCTATCAATCTGACATGCCACATTTTGAGTGTTGTTGAGTGTTGTTTGTTTCCACTGTCATCTGGCAAGATTTAACAGCGCATCTTTTGGAAACTGGAGCCACTGACTTCCTGCACTCTGTAATTTGCGCAAAGTGGTACACAAGTAACTGCATTAGCGACAGTGAGTCGTCCATATAAAAGACAATGACATAGAGTGAAAGAAACAGGCAGATATAGAATGAGGCTGACAGAAAGAGACAGCCATCAGTCTGTGTCTTAGGAACTGGGTAAGGATTCTGTGGTTAGACAGCCCTTTGGAAGTGTAGCACTGGACAGACTGAATGTTTTGATCAAGCATAGTCATTCTATAGCCAGCTCTTAAGGCCAATTATTCATGAAGGAAGTCGAGTACCCATCACGAACGCAGACGAAGGGAACAAAAGGTTGAAAAAGGAAGCCGAACGGATGCTGAGAGCGCTAAAGAGGAAGCCTTTGTATACAGTCAACATTCTATTCAACGGTAAACAGCAATATGGACGAATCGCTGCATTTTCTATGTAATTAATTCTACATATACATGTCTCTCTGTTTGTGTGTCTGTGTGTCTATCTGTATGTATGTGTATGTATGTATGCATTCACGCATATTTGTATGTATGCATATATATGACAGTTTGTATGTTTGTATTTTTGTATATATATGTACGTGTTTATATGTTTGTCTGTTTATGTGCATGTATGTATTTATATATTTATATACATACGATTATGTATACATGTAAGCATGTAAGCATATGTTTGTCTGTATTTTATGCCTCTCTCTCTCTCTCTCTTCTCTCTGTCTGTCTGTCTGTCTGTCTGTCTCTCTCTCCATATCTGTCTCTGTCTCTGCTCTTTCTCTCACTTTTCTTGTGTTCCTCTCTGCCCTTCTCTCTCTCTCTCTCTCTCTCTCCTCTGTCTCTGTCTCTCACTTTCCGTCCTGTCTGTCTTCTTTTGCTCTGTCTGTCTCTATCTGTGTGTATGTGTGTGTCTCTCTCTCTCTGTCTCTCTCTCTCTCTCTCTCTCTCTCTGTATATCTGTTTTCTCGCTCTTTTCCTCTCCGTCTACCACGCTTTCCATCTCTACTGTTCTCTCTTGTTATCTCCCTCATTACCAGCGCATTGTGTCCATTTCATCATCACCCGCTGCATGTTCTGACTTTCGCAGAATTAAAAACAACCACCAAGTATAATCATTTCGCTCACTTCATGCCGCTTGTTCTCTGTCTTTCTCTCTATCTTTCTATCTCTCTCTTGTTCTGTCTATCCGTGTGTCTATCTGTGTGTGTCTGTGTGTGTCTGTGTGTGTCTGTGTGTGTCTGTCTGTGTCTGTCTGTGAATGTCTATCTATGTATGTCTGTGTCTCTGTCTGTCTGTCTGCCAGTCTGTGTGTGTCCGTCTGTGTGTGTGTCAATCTGCCTGTCTGTCTGCCTGTCTCATATATCTCTTTACACCGAAGTAGGAAAAAACCTCTTTCACTTCTCGAATACCTTCCTTGCGTCATCTCGGTTTCATTTCCGTCCGAAGAACGAAGCTTTGCATGGCTCCTTTAAAAAGTTCTCAAAGTCTAAAATTACCCAACGATTTCATCTGACTCTGTAACATATACGCCTATACGTGTACATATATCTATCTGTCTATTTAGTATCTATGAAATTTATATGGCGCCCCTAGTTAACTATTCATAGGCGCTCCCGACTCATGCCCGGTCAAAGAGGAAAGTCTTAAGTATAGTTTGTAAAAAGAGCCAGATATGTCCCGCGGGAGAGAACGCATGCAGGTCAGAGGGGAGGCTATTCCAAACGGAGGGACCAGCCCTATGCCGCCTAATGGCAGTGCGAGCATTGCGGAACCATGAAATAACCTCTGGAGGCCGAGCGTAGAGATTGGCGTCCAGAACAGGTCGAGGTTAAGGTAAAGAGCTTACCAAAGATAAACAGGTCTCTGCCCATGACACAATGCCAGGCGTTAGACGAAAACCCTATAATGGATGCGTTGCTGGACAGAGTGGAGGACATCCCGTATGCAGGCAGAGATGTGGTCGAACTTATGGATCCCGCCAATCAGGCGAGCAGCGGCCCGCAGAACCCGCTTCTATGAGATCCAGAAGAATCTGCGGAAGTCCGCAGTAGAGTGAAGAGCAGTAGTCCAATCGATTAGCAATAAAGGCATGGACCAGAATGGAAGCGGAAGAGGGAGAAAGAGAGCGAGAGATAACCGAGAGATATGTCGTACGCATATATGTATGCATGCATGAATATACATACAACTGTAGGCCTATATATACACAAACACATGTATATATATGTATAGATTCATATATGGATGCAGTATATCAAATGTTCATGCGTTCATATGTATGTATATAATTATGTTCCTTAAGATTGATTAGTCGTCTTTAAAGAATCTTGCTGTTCCATCTGCATGGCAGATCGAAACAGATGCTAAGTACATGTACAATAAGCAGAATATGTTTCTAGAGTTAACGCTAAAGCTCTATATCAGCTCATGGATGGTTGCGGTCTGTGCAGCTAAAATTCTGAGCGACTGTTTTTTTTTATTCCTGTATGATGGATCCATTCTAGGCTGAATCTCCTATAACCAGTCTAAAGTAATTCCTGCTATAGTGTGGCTAAACACTCCTAGGCATGAAGTGTCCGGTGTCAAAGCACAGGTATGCGTTGTTGACAGATCCCAAACAGTTTAGTCTAATTACTTCGAAAGGCCACAGTAATATGTAACAATAGACGAGACTGTGCTTCAGCAGCAGGCAATATTTATACCTGAGAGCGCATTGGCTATAATGTAAGCCTCCAGGGGAGGGGGTTTAGGGTAATGGTGAGACTCTGGCACGAAGAGCAGAAGATCAGCATAGACGCGGGATCGCTTCCCGCTATCGTCCCAGAGGTCGACTCAGCCTTTCATTCGCCAGATGGCGTTGATCAAATGAGCAGAGAAACGTGATGGGCGCCTTGCATGGCTGCCAAACAGCTAAATTCGACTCCTTTAATAATTTTTGATAATCCGTTCGTATATGAATTGTCATCATACTGCGGCTTTATCAGTTTGAAATAATAAACGAAGATTATTATTATTATATTCAGCTACACAACAGAATAGGCTAGAGTAAAACATTGTGTATCTTAACAGACGTCCAAAAAGTCAACGATGAAGGTAAACTACAATACAACTGATCTTTGATATCGCCCTTCTTACTAAGGTTGTCCCAAGCTAAGAAGTGCACACGCCTCGGCGGCGCAGAAGCAATTATATTGCAGAGCAATTGTGCGCGAAGGACTTGCTCAAGGTCCCTACCCGGCGGCTTGAGGTGGATTCGAACCTGCAACCCTCCGGCTGCAAGGCACCGAACATACCCCTACACCACCGCGCCCCAACAACTAAGATAAGTTAAACAGAGCTTAACTTGGTAGGATAAGGTATGCTAATGTAAGGTCAAACAGAGAATGGCTTGATGCCAACTGGATGCCAATTGGATGTGCAGAGGTTGAATCTGGTGGCACAAGATCGAAACGAGTGAAGTATGGATAGCGATACATGCGATCGACACTAACGGGTGATGAGCCCATCGATAGAATGAAGAAAGGAGAGGAAGAAACTTTTAAACAGAAATTAAAATGAAAATCATATTTTTACTTCTATATTTTTGATTCAACAAACAAATCATATTTTTACTTCTATATTTTTGATTCAACAAACAAATCATATTTTTACTTCTATTTTTTCGGATGCTGCTGGTGAATATTTTTGATTCAACAAGCATAACTTTATTAATAAATATCGCGGCGGTTGCAACGTTTTGGCAGACGATACCAGTCAGCATTTCCATGGACATTTGATGGAATCCAAACGGTCTCTATAGGGTCTCATATGGGAACATGGGTCCATGTGGGCTCCTTGTCGGCATTCATGACGGAGATACTGCCTCAGAACTAAACGTTCTATGCACTGCAGTTGTTCAGCTTAAATTGTCTTCAAAATATAGTAAGACCTAAAAATCACCAAGAAAGTAACTCTCGAAAGTGCTGTTTGAAGCGCTGTCCAAAAACCATTTCACCTCACAGAACCATTCGATATAGCCTAATATTATTACAGTGTACATTAAACCGTACCTGTAATAATAAGCTCGAAACCTTTAAAAGCGCTGTTAAAAAGCTAAGCTTATTAACGAACGCTGCGTCAAGTCAGAGATGCCAAAAGATGCCAAGAGAAAAACAAAATCCGGTTGCCAAAAGACCAATAAGAGAACAGGAGGTAGAGGAGCTGTCACGGTATGTTGTGTTTAGTCTGAGAGAAACTGAAACGCGGCGCAGTATTTTTTTAAATGCGAGACGCTAGTTTTGAATTGAAAACCTGAGGAGTGATAGAGGAGCGACAGATGATGATGGCGTTGAGAGATGGGAAGAGAGGGAGTTTAGAGAATTAAGGAGGTAGATCGTTCCAGGGTCGAGGAAATGTGTACAAATTGTTTTAGAGATTTAAGAGAGTAGTTACTGAAAGAAGGGCAAGAGTAAGGTAAGAGAACGATCGGGTAGAGTAGGCGACTGAATGAGGGCGTTTCAACGTGTCGTTCAAAGTGCGCTATATTAGAACTAGATACATTATTGGTGTACATTATTAGCCTACTGTAATTGTAATTGTGATTGTAATTGTAACCAAACATTTACATAGCGCCGCTCAAAATCAGCGTTCTCGACCCGCGCAGTGCCTGCGTCAGCGAACAGGAAAGTATTACATCATTACTAAATAAAATTAATTTAGTTGCCTACCTTAACAGGCAGATGTCGAATATCGCCGCCCAGAGGCATGGCGTTCTTCAAGGAACTTCTAAGGCGCCACAATACATCACTCTGGGACGGTGTCGAAGGCATTCCTTTAAAAGTCTGTCACGATATGGGAAACTGTTCCTTAGACTGACCGCTGTCGTCGCATTTGGAGTCAGATGCTGCTGGTGAAACGGTACAAAGCACCGGGAAAAGAGTCGCTCGCTCGGTCGGTCGGTCGGTCTATCGGCTAAAGGCGAATGGATCTCATCAATCGACTCCGTTTTTATAGCTCAGGATCAGTCAGCTGCAGCCACGCTCTCTGTGCAACTGCAAAGGCGGATCTCGGTTGGTCTATCAGGTCTGGAGCGCCGGTGATGAGTCTAGCTCTCTCTTTTAATAGGCGCTATATAAACTGCGATTAGAACTGAAATAGCGCATTCAGCGCGGCCTGCAAGAAGCGATTTGTAGGGGTGAGGCCTCCACTGGGGTGCAAATTGTTTTACGGAGGATGGCCAGCTATTCTTCCCATGGCATACACGACGTTCAAGCAGGAAAAATAAATATTCCCCTTTTGTAGGTTGAAATTGAGAACTTTTCCCCTGGGTGAGATTTGTGGGTGATAAGGAGAAAATTCTCCTATACTGGCTCCCATAGGATGCGTATTAACCTTCCAAATTGCCGCATACAATCGCCCGCCATTCACTGTGGCAAGGGAGAAAGTCTGTTTGCAGAAGGAATGAGGGTACAGCTGTTGCCTACTGGTGTAGGCTGTTAAATTTTATGATGCGTTTTATATGTATTTATGTATATGGCCATTTATATAGCGCCTAACTGGAACCTCACGAAGGCGTTTTCTTCACACATTTGGCTCAGCTGGTTAAACAACCTTCCATTGATGAGTGTGCCATTGTCAGGCGCTATATAATGCGTACTTACAATTGAAATTATGTATAGATATATTTCCTATCTGCCTATCTGACTGTCGGTATCTCTTTCTGTCTACCTGCCTGTCTGTGTCTAAATCTGTCTGTCTGTATCTATGCCTGTCTGTACGCTTTATCTGACTATATGCATTTGTATATCTTTCTATCCATCTATCCATATACATTCAACTTATGTTGCTGACATACCCCTTTCATTTCCTCTTGCCCTATCCGCCCGGTGTCTCCAGACTGCCCCTTTCTATATTGAAGTTCGTTACCCCATTTCTCGTTGTTTAGCACCGGCATATCTATTATAATTATCAGTTTCGGCATCCTGTATTAGTGTCATCAGTCGACTTCGTTGCAGAAGCGAAAACAACAATGGCAGATGCAAATGGACGTTCATTGTCTCAGTTCCGTCAACACCTTTACACACCTGAACCGTTGTTTGGGAACGTAAATGCCATGGTTTTTGCGTTATCGCTGCTCAAATGTCAAACTGGATTTTGTGTAATAGCACTAAGCATTTCAACAGAACAAGGTTCTTGAAGGGAATCCTTCGCGATATATGAACCATTCGCAGATAAAAGAATGAATTAATGAATAAATGATTCGCAAATGAATCAAAATGAATAAATGAATCAAAAATGAACCAAAATGAATAAATGAATAAATGAAGAAATGAATAAATGAATAAATGAATTAATGAATTAATGAAGGTCACCCATAATGAATTAATGAATTAATGAATTAACGAATTAAAGAATTAATTCACCATTCATTAATTCATTAATTCATGAAATTCATGAATTCATGAATTCATGAAATTATAATTTATGAATGAAATGAAGTAGCTTAATAAATTGAACGAAAAGAATCCATTCTCAATCGTAGGCCTATGAGAGCCTAGGGGCGGATATCCATAAAGCACGTCATACTCCAGTGCCGTATGATTTTATGGTAAAGCGTCGAGTGTTAGAAAGGGCTTTGACAGGGGAATGCTTTTGGGGTCTAGGCCATGTGTGACGTCACACATTTTTGTATTTTATTTATAATTTAGATTTTTATTTTTAGTAGAATTTCATAGCTTTAAAAATAATTTTCAAAATTTTCTGAAACCATTTTAATTAGTTTTATGTCTACCATAGCATGAAATGCATATCTACTGAATGTCGGAGGCATGTGGGAGGAATTCCTCTACAGCTAGGAGCATGTTCTAGATAGAATAATCACCAATTTGGAGATCTTTGTTTGGTCTATTCTAGCCTAAGCTGCTTAAAGGATGGGCCAGTGTATTATTATTTCTACCTGCAATTATGAAAGCCCTCTTGTGACGTACTAGTTTAGGCCTAGATTCGTAGTCGATGTGACATGTTGCAATAAATGAGATAGGGGTAAACGAGGGCATAAAATAGCGTGACTGTCTTTGGCAGTATACGGCCCCCTATAGAATACCTACATTTTTCTAGCGATTTTCTTTAAGCTGCTTGACAGTCAAATCCCCATCGAGGCAGAAGATGTACACCTAAAAGAGAACATTCGCAGATAAAAGAGAACCATTCGCAGATCAAAGAGAACCATTCGCAGATAAAAGAGAACCATTCGCAGATAAAAGAGAACCATTCGCAGATAAAAGAGAACCATTCGCAGATAAAAGGGAACCATTCGCAGATAAAAGGGAATAATTACGCAGAAGAGAACCATTCGCATATGAAGAGAACCATTCGCAGATGAAGAGAACCATTCGCAGGTAAATAGAACCATTCGCAGATGAAGAGAACCATTCGCAGATGAAGAGAAACATTCGCAGGTAAATAGAACCATTCGCAGATGAAGAGAACCATTCGCAGATGAAGAGAACCATTCGCAGGTAAATAGAACCATTCGCAGGTATAAAGAGCTTCTGGTTCCGCGGGCTTGCATGCTTAGCTATTAGGCAGCGCCCTGCTTTTCGGTTTATGGGCCCTTTCAACTGCATGGCTCCTATAGCTCTGTAATGAATGTAATATGGGTGCAAGATGTTGATATTTAAATTAAGAGTCACTGCTGTGGTTAAGACGACATAACATAACTATGGTTGTAACTGCCATGGCTAAGAGGACATACTCTGTGTTAGAACCACTAAACGAGCATGCTTAATAGCCAATCATTTCGAACTTCTTTTTAGAAATCTTTGATAGTGTCCTCCAAGACATCCAAACCATTCGACAAATCAACAACTCTTGCACTCAAGAATTCCAATTTTCTTTCAGTTTCTTTGGCACTTTGCTTCCGTGGCATTTGGAACGGGGTGGTGTAGCGGTAAGTTCTGTGCCTTGTAACCGGAGGGTCATAGGTTCGAATCTAAATCAGGCCGCTGAATAGCGACCCTGGACAAGTTGCTCACGCACAGTTGTCTGTGAGGCTGCTGCGAAGGCAACGTAGAGCCACCTCAATCACCTCATCCACGGGTGGCATAAAAAAGCCAGTGAAATGATTGGCTATTTCTTCGGGCAGAAAACTCATGATCATGGCTCATGATCATTCATCATCATCATCATCATCATCATGATCATGATCATGATCATCACGATCATCACGATCATCATCATCATCATCATCATCATCATCATCATCATCATCATCATCATCATCATCATCATCATCATCATCATCATCTGTGGTATCAAGCTGTCATATTTTGCGATAATTCAAAGAACCCCTCCCATTGACCTGCCTCCCTCCTCTTAAATTCTAATTTCTTTATCTGGTGCCCTGCATGCTTTCCATGCATGCTGTAACCGAAGCAGAACGTGCGGTTTCCTGCAAACCTATTTATTATCAAATATTTCAAGACCTATAGGAAACTGGAATATTACGCATAGATGCTCGCAATTGTATACAATCATAAAACCATATTCGTATCTATCTCTATCCTGCATCCTGCTCGTTTTTGACTGACTGTCTGGTCATAATTAATGACTCTAACATCATTTAGAATAGCGCAGGGAGCGCCTCTGAGTAGGAATCTTGAAGGGGCGCTATATAATTTTTGGAATAAATAAATGAATAAATCATTCGGGCTAGACAATAGACACGAACACAATCATAGATACACGCATAGGCATTTTATCACATCTAAATGCGACTATATCCGAAGAGTTGTAACAATGAATCTTGTCCTATATTATTACATTAAAATCTTCGAGTGTATTTCTCCCGGCTAAAAACCACTCTGGACGATCTTTCATATCTTTAATCAACTCTTTCCTCTTAGACGGGTAATACTCACAAGGAAAATGTAATCGTATTCCGCACTGGCATCGGACTGTTCCTAACAAACATTGTATACATGGTCAATTGGTCATTCAACAATATACATATACGTATGCATACACAACGTGTTTATATATCTGTGCAGCTGAATTTATACATAATTATTAAATATATATATCTATCTATCTATCTGTCTGTCTGTCTGTCTGTCTGTCTGTCTGTCTGTCTGTCTGTCTGTCTGTCTGTCTGTCTGTCTGTCTGTCTATCTATCTATCTATCTATCTATCTATCTATCTCTATCTGTCTGTCTGTCTGTCTGTCTGTCTGTCTGTCTCTGTCTCCATTCATCATCCATCATCCATCCATCCATCCATCCATCCATCCATCCATCCATCCATCCATCCATCATCCATCCATCTGTCTGTCTCCATCCATCCATCCATCCATCCATCCATCCATCCATCCATCCATCCATCCATCCATCCATCCATCCATCCATCCATCCATCCATCCATCCATCCATCCATCCATCCATCCATCCATCCATCCATCCATCCATCCATCCATCCCATCCATCCATCCATCCATCCATCCATCCATCTATCTATCTATCTATCTATGAAATTTACATAGTGTCTTTTCAAGATAACTACTCGGAGGCGCTGTCGACCAAGGCCTGGTCAAAGAGGAAAGTCTTCAATAGTTTATGAAACGAGCTAGATCCTAGTCGCGGAAGAGAACGAAGGTGAAAGGGGAAGTTATTCCAAAGAGAAGGACACGCGATCGTGAAAGCCCGACGCTGTCTAGTTGCAGAGCGAGCATGCGGAACCATAAAGTCACCTCTAGAGGCCGAGATCAGAGATCGCCGACCGCCGACCAGAGCAGGCAGACGTTAAAGTAAGCTGCATGCATGTGAATTCATAAACATGATTGTGTATGTATAATAAATGTATCTGTTTACATACTTATACATTATGGGGCGCCTCTGAGTAGTCCTCTGGAAAGGGCGCTATATAAATTTATGAATGAATAATGCATGCACATTTGCATATTTACGTCTATCTGTATTTAAGGAATTGAATATTTCTGTAGCGCTTAACATTCGCTATAATTTAGAGTTCAACAAGTTCAACTGAAGCAAACGATTCTCGAATACCTCGAAATAATTCACTAACACATGTAGTACCCAATTAAGTTGGACCTACCCAGGGTACACAGAAGGCTACATATACATGCATGTATGTATACATATATACAATGCATACATCCAGATATATATAAATATGTACATGTATATAATTGTGTGTGTGTGTGTATGTACAGGGCCGTAAATCTGTTTTTGACATGTGGGGAGAGAAAACTGCCCTTCGAAATTGTGTGTATACTTCCCTTAAGAAGTCCATTATAACAGGACTCCACAAGAATTGCAATTATTTAATTAATGCATTGAGCAAAGCAATATTAACTTCCACTAGTGGGGAGAGAATTCCCACCCTTCCCTCCCCAGGATTTTCGGACCTGTTTGTATATGTGTATATATGTGTATATATACATTATATGTGTGTGTATTTGCCTCTTGACGGCATTGAATGTGGATGTGCCACCAATCTTTCATCGTGCTACGACACTTGCTGATTGAATTCATAAATCGATCTCTGTGCTTTCAAAGACCCGAGCGTATTCTCCTGAGATGCTGCGGCTCCTACACCACACACACACAAAGCCTTCTGTTACGTGCTACACAATCTATTAATCATGCAGTCTACAGTATCATGGAATCGCCTTGTGTGTGTAGGTGTATGTGTGTTTGTATGTGTGACTGTTTGTGTACGTGACACATGCAGTATAGCTGTTTGGTTTAAGTGATTAAGTGTTCGGCTCCTATACCACACACAAAGCCTTCTGTTACATGCTACACAATTTATTTATCGCGCAGTCTACAGTATTATGGAATCGCCATGTATGTGTGTAGGTGTTGATATGTTGTTTGTAGTGTGTCTCTGTGTGTGTATGTGACACAGTATATAGGTCTTTGTTTTAAGTGATTTTCAACCGGAGTCCCGCGGAACCCATTGGTTCCACGGGAGACAGCCAGAGGTTCCGCGGACGTTCAAAATAAAATGTATAAAAATCAACTGAATTTTTAAAAGGCTGTGCAATGCGCAGAATTCTTCACAGCTTTCAGATATTCTTGCTGGACACGATTCTATGCTAAAATAATATTGACATTATTACGTCATTTTATCAACATTACAATTGCTACATTTATTTCTTGAAAAATTGAACGGGTGAAATGTGCTGGGTTCCTTGAGCAAATGAATGTCTGTGTAAGTGTAACTACAGAAACGTTGAAAACCATTGGTTTAATAAGAGCTGGCCTTACGTGGGCTGTAGAGGTTCGAACTTCGAACCTCCTCTGAGACGACTGCTGTGCATAGAGGGACCTTGAGCAAGTCATTCACGCACAGTTGGTCAGCGTCATCGATTGATGCTTTGTACATAGATAGAGGCTTTTGATAGATACAGAAATACTAACATAACTATCATAGATGGCAATAGGTATATATGTATATATATGTATATATATGCATATATACATATATATATTATATATATACTCATAGGCGCCGACTCCATAGGGGCAACAGGGACTTTCGCCCCAGTACTCAACAAGGTTCTGGGAAGCGATGAACCAGCGCAAGTATTGGTTAGCGACCACTCAATAATAAATGGCTCGCGACGTAGGCCTATCCGTGGCTAATTTACGATGAAGAAACTAACAAGGCCTTTGTAAAACTTGCCAGGATGCTATACAAATAAACAAGGTTCCCTAGATCTGGCTACTTAAGCTCTCCATTTTCCACTATGACTAACCCTAACTCTTCCTCCCCTATGTTCCCCTTGAAAGATGTTACCGCCTATCAAGCAATCTCGCTACTCGCTTCGACCGCGGTCCCATAACCGTGAGCTTCCCATGTTTGACAACCTGACTCAGAAATGCTTCCTTGCCCGGATGCATATACAAATAAACAATGTTTTCCATAGATCAGTTTATTTAAGCTCTTCATTTTCCCTCTATGACTATAGCCCTAACTCTTCCTCCCCTAGGTTCCCTGATATACATAAACTTCTCTCATTCAATTCTTGGCTTGCACATAAAAGTTTTTGTTTGTTTGAATGTAATAAGCTTGCCGTGTATAGTGCTGTGCGTTTGCTAGTGCTTCTCGTTAATTAATATACTTACTTGCTTACTTACTCACTCAGTTACTTACTTATTGACAATTCTATCCTAATTATATTTTAAAACTGAATCATTCTAAGATCCAAGAGATGATAGTTCGGCGACCAATGAGAGGGTTGGGTGTTGATCTTCCAAAAGTTACACCGGGCCTCGCCAGGGTAAAGCACATGAAGATCCTACATGTACATGTAGGTGTCACTTTGTCAGAACAATTCAACTTCGACACGCGTGTTAACAACATTGTCATTAAGGCTAGGCAGTCAATGTATGCCCTCCGCGTTCTAAGAGCACATGGGTTAAAGGCAGTAGTGTAGTCCTAAAAATGAAGTGGGGGAACGCCTCTATATTGAAGTAAGCAAAAAGTGCCATCTTGCCTTAAAGGCGTTCCCCCACGTTCCCACTACAACACTGGGTTAAAGGGCCAATCTTTGTGTGATGTAACAAATGCTACCACAGTGTCGCGGATGCTCTATGCGGCCCCGGCGTGGTTGGGCTTTGTGGGTGGGTAGAGGGACGCTCTCGTCTTCAGGCAATTATACGGCGACTGGTCCGGTCTCGTTATCTACCGGAATCCTACCAAAGTTTCGAGCAACTTTGCAGAAAAGCAGACTCTAACCTCTTTTCTACCATCATCAGCAACCCTGCGCATGTATTACATCAACTACTGCCTCCCGTGAAAACTGTTTCATACTCGCTACGGCCCAGAACCCACAATAGAATAATACCTAAGGCAAACTCTCTATCTCGTAAAACATTTGTCACACGGATGCTTTATACTTAATTTTTTATATTTGATGATCTTTGTACACCAAAATGCGGTTAGCAGTTGGTTTTTCAATAAAGGATATACTTACTTATATCTATCATCATAATTATTGATTGGCGCAGGCAGAGCTTTTGTGAGTTACTTCAAAAGTGCTGCAATAGCAGGCATCCTATTATTCACATACTACATGCATATATGAGAGAGGCGCTATATAAATCTTTAGATACAATACAATGCAATACATACATTTGAGTAACTCGAGATCACCATTTCTTAGTGTTCTCCTATGGCTGCTGTTAGATTGCTGAGGTCCTACGTGTGCCTCAGCCGAAGATCCCACAAAGTACGGCACAGAACAATTAATACGTCTCTATAGAGGCGAATAAAACACGTGTAATGGACGATTTAAGACTGGTCGGATCTAGCTCTCGCTATGTCTGGACCGGAGACAGTCGGCATTGCAGGCAGTCCTATTATTACGCACCAAAGCTTCGAATCAACGATTGTCCATCAGAGGCACGAATGGCCTTGACTGGGGAATGCATGCACAAGAGAGATATAAAAATAGCATCACGAAACAATCCGTGCGCGGGTTTATAATTATATGGCTTCCGTCTGAGTCTGTATTGGTCTCTGTCTCCGTTCGTCTCTGTCACTGTTTGTGGTATGTCTCTCTAGTATGTCTCTGTCTCTGTCTGTATGTCTCTCTTTCTCTCTCCCCTCTCTCTCTCTCTCTCTCTCTCTCTCTCTCTCTCTCTCTCTCTCTCTCTCTCTCTCTCTCTCTCTCTCTCTCTCTCTCTCTCTCTCTCTCTCTCTCTCTCTCTCTCTCTCTCTCTCTCTCTCCCCCTACCTCCCTCCCTCCCTCTGTCTCGTTTCTGCCTCTCTGTCTCTATCTTTATCTCTGTCTCTGCCTCTCCTCTGCCTGCCTCCCTCCGTCCCTCCGTCCCTCTCTCCCTCCGTCCCTCGCCTCTCTGTCTTTCCCTCTCTGCCTCTCTGTATCTCTGTCTTTCTATTTGTATGTCTGTCTGTCTGTCTGTCTGTCTCTGTCTCTGTCTCTGTCTCTGTCTATGTCTCTGTCTCTGTCTCTGTCTGTCTCTCTCTGCTTCTGTCTGTCTCAGACTGTCTGTCTGTCTCTCCCTGTAGACAGATAGATGAAGAAAAAGACAGAAAGACGATAGCTAGACAGACAGACAGATTGTCCCACACAGACTGATACAGACAGGGGCATGGTGTCCGATTGGTTAGAGAGCTCGGCCTGTAACTGCAGATTGGAGCCACGCCCAAGGGCCAAAGCAGTTACTGTGTATGGAACGTGATTCCGTGTTCCAAGACCTTCGCTCGCAATTGCTCTGCATTATAATTGTATCTACGACATCGTCGTGTGTGCACTCTGAACTTTGGAAGGAGGGCAATATCAAAGTACAGTTGTCTTGTATTATTGTATAGACTGACAGACGGACAGATAGACAGACAGATAGATCGAGGTTGTCTCACAGAGAAACTGCGAAAATAATAACTTGAGCTGCAGCGATAGTTTGGTCTGGGAGGCAACGCGTTTAACCAACAATCCATAGGCTGTGGATTCGATTCCAGTTAGGCCTATATTTCAGCGTTATAGTGCGACTAATTCTGCGCCATTGAAAGGGGCAGACAAAAAGCCTGTGAAATGGATGCTTGAAATGTAATTGCTGAACACACTCAAAAGACACATAGGCCTACTTGATACTACATGAAACGTAAGCAGAAATTCATAAGATAACATAAGCATAATTAAAATATCAACAAAATTAGTTTGCATTTTGTAAACAGACTCGAATCAACGTTTGATTTTGTGAGACCATTTTCAGTTCACAAGAGAATCCATCAGCCTTTTACTTCAGACGCAGAAAGCTCCGTTCGCTGGATTGTTGTATTACTGCTTAACGACACTTTTTCATATCGAAGATGATCAGTGTCGGAGGCAGAAAGCAACCTCGTACTCCACGTTTATATTGCGACCGAGCCACCCGCAGTAAAGATCCGAGAAATTAATCTCTGATAAACCGACCCGACCGGGAAGCGAACCCGGGGCGCCGGCGCGGAGAGCAGGCTACCAACCCACTCGGCCACTGGATGGCGCCACGTGCTCCATATATGCACCCGACGACCCCTCAGATACAACCTCCAGCGCATTGAGGTGTGGCGGTCGACTGTCAATCAGATCGAGAATGAACTCTGGCCTGTGGGCAAAACATCAAGACAACACACGTCTGATGGGCACAACAAAACAACTGATGGTCGGCCACGTTGGCCTATACACGCAACGCTAACGACAGGCGCTATATAAAGCAACAAAGGGTCACATACACACATAAATACATACATGAACTATTCTTACACACACACATACATACACTATTAATACTACTAATAGTACAACTACTGCCACCACCTCCACCACCTGTTCGTGATTGATGATGATGATCATGATGATCATGAGGATCATGATGATCATGATCATCAACATCATCGCCATTACCATCACCAGTCACTATCATCACAATCACCATCAGCATCACCATCATCATCATCACCATCATCATCACCATCAGCAACATGGCACGAGCTTATTCAGGAACGCTGCTTCGTATCAAAGGGATTGTCCAGAGAATCAATGTCGAGTTTTGCTTATGACTGAGCGGATGTGACTTCGCTTTTTCGGGCGCCGATGACATAACGGTTACGATTATAAATGAATCGATTAAGATGTCTTATGTTAGTGGAGTCTTCTCTACCTCTGGATGGATGGAAATCTTGAGCCAGTTCCACTTCTGCCATCTCTCGGGCTCGGCGAATCTCGAGCACCCGGTTGGTCGGAGTGGCAAAGTGCGAATCCTTCTTCGAGGTCATCATCATCATCATCAGTTCCTGACGCCAGCCATTTGCCGGCGATGGGTACGAATAAATGACCTCCATTGTCCTCGTTCTTTTGTCAAGTCCATTGCTCTCCTTAGTTGTCTTGGTCTGCCTTTGTTTCTTTTTCCTTCGAATCTTGCGTGTAGTAACGTACTGAAAATAACAACGGGAAAAGCGAGAAGCGAACGAAGCGAGAGAGGGAGAGATAGAAGAAGAGGCAAAGGATAGGATGGGGAGCGAAAATGGAGAGGCACACGGAAAGGCACAGGAATATGGATAAGGTCGGGAAGAGACAAGGAAAAGAACAAGGACAAGGACAGGCCTCCGCTTCCACCACCGTCACAGCCGCCGCCTCCGCCACCGCATCCGCCTCTTCCTCCGCCTCTTCCTCCGTCTCTTCCTCCGCCTCCGCCTTCGCCTCCGCCTCCGCCTCCGCCCGCCTCCGCCTCCGCGCCCGCCTCTTCCTCCGCCTCCGCCTCCGCCTCCGCCTCTCCTCCGCCTCCGCCTCCGCCTCCGCCTCCGCCTCCGCCTCCGCCTCCGCCTCCGCCTCCGCCTCCGCCTCCGCCTCTTCCTCCGCCTCCGCCTCCGCCTCCGCCTCCGCCTCCGCCTCCGCCTCCGCCTCTTCCTCCGCCACCGCCTCCGCCTCCGCCTCCGCCTCCGCCTCCGCCTCTTCCTCCGCCTCCGCCTCCGCCTCCGCCTCCGCCTCCGCCTCCGCCTCCGCCACCTGCCTCCGCCTCCGCCTCCGCCTCCGCCTCCGCCTCCGCCTCCGCCTCCGCCTCCGCCTCCGCCTCCGCCTCCGCCTCCGCCTCCGCCTCCGCCTCCGCCTCCGCCTCTTCCTCCGCCACCGCCTCCTCCTCCGCCTCCGCCTCCGCCTCAACCTCAACCTCAACCTCAACCTCAACCTCAACCTCAACCTCAACCTCAACCTCAACCTCAACCTCAACCTCAACCTCAACCTCAACCTCAACCTCAACCTCATCCTCATCCTCAACCTCAACCTCAACCTCATCCTCATCCTCAACCTCAACCTCATCCTCATCCTCAACCTCAACTCATCCTCATCCTCAACCTCAACCTCAACCTCATCCTCATCCTCAACCTCAACCTCAACCTCATCCTCATCCTCAACCTCAACCTCATCCTCATCCTCAACCTCATCCTCAACCTCAACCTCAACCTCAACCTCATCCTCAACCTCAACCTCAACCTCAACCTCAACCTCAACCTCATCCTCAACCTCAACCTCAACCTCAACCTCAACCTCAACCTCAACCTCAACCTCAACCTCAACCTCAACCTCAACCTCAACCTCAACCTCAACCTCAACCTCAACCCTCAACCTCAACCTCAACCTCAACCTCAACCTCAACCTCAACCTCAACCTCAACCTCAACCTCAACCTCAACCTAAACCTCAAGCTCAACCTCAACCTCACCTCAACCTCAACCTCAACCTCAACCTCATCCTCAACCTCAACCTCAACCTCAACCTCATCCTCAACCTCATCCTCAACCTCAACCTCAACCTCATCCTCAACCTCATCCTCAACCTCAACCTCAACCTCAACCTCATCCTCATCCTCATCCTCATCCTCATCCTCATCCTCATCCTCATCCTCATCCTCATCCTCTGCCTCATCCTCAACCTCTGCCTCTGCCTCATCCTCATCCTCATCCTCATCCTCATCCTCATCCTCATCCTCATCCTCATCCTCATCCTCATCCTCATCCTCATCCTCATCCTCATCCTCTGCCTCTGCCTCTGCCTCTGCCTCTGCCTCTGCCTCTGCCTCTGCCTCTGCCTCTCCTCATCCTCTGCCTCATGCCTCTGCCTCTGCCTCTGCCTCTGCCTCTGCCTCTGCCTCTGCCTCTGCCTCTGCCTCTGCCTCTGCCTCTGCCTCTGCCTCTGCCTCTGCCAGAGCCTAGAGGTAGAGGTAGCCTCTGAGGTAGAGGTAGAGGTAGAAGAGAGGAGAGGTAGAGGTAGAGGTAGAGGTAGAGGGAGAGGTAGAGGTAGAGGTAGAGGTAGAGGTAGAGGTAGAGGTAGAGGTAGGTAGAGGTAGAGGTAGAGGTAGAGGTAGAGGTAGAGGTAGAGGTAGAGGTAGAGGTAGAGGTAGAGGTAGAGGTAGAGGTAGAGGTAGAGGTAGAGGTAGAGGTAGAGGTAGAGGTAGAGGTAGAGGTAGAGGTAGAGGTAGAGGTAGAGGTAGAGGTAGAGGTAGAGGTAGAGAGTAGAGGTAGAGGTAGGAGAGTAGAGGTAGAGGAGGAGTAGAGGTAGAGGGAGAGAGAGGGAGAGGAGAGGAGAGGAGAGGAGAGGAGAGGAGAGGAGAGGAGGAGAGGAGAGAGAGGAGAGGGAGAGGAGGAGGAGAGGAGAGAGAGAGAGAGGAGAGGAGAGGAGGAGAGGAGAGGAGAGGAGAGGAGAGGAGAGGAGAGGAGGAGGAGAGAGGAGAGAGAGAGGAGAGGAGAGAGGAGAGGAGAGGAGAGAGAGAGAGGAGAGGAGGAGAGAGGAGATTTAGAGGGAGATTTAGAGGGAGATTTAGAGGGAGATTTAGAGGGAGATTTAGAGGGAGATTTAGAGGAGAGAGAAATAGAAAGAGAGAGACAGAAAGGAGAGAGATAAACTAGACTGACCTTGAGAAATTTCTCGAACTTCTCGAAACTCTTCCGCTGTTGGAGTTCCTGCTCTTCCAATTCTTCTCTTCTCAGCCTTACTTCCTCCATCTTCGTCCGAAACTCCTGTTCATCATCATCACCATTGTCATCATCATCATCATCATCATCATCATCATCATCATCATCATCATCATCATCATCATCATCATCATCATCATCATCATCATCATCATCACCACCACCATCACCATCACCATCACCATTGTCATCATCTACATTACCATCATTATCATCATCATCATCAGCAACAACAACCAATTGTCCAATTTTAATTAGCTAAACATGTACACACTGCAGAGACAAGCAATTGTAATTGTAATTGTAATCGAAAAATTAATATAGCGCCGCTCAAAAATCAGCAGCGCTCTCAATGGACGGACGGCAGTCACAAAAGACAGACAGACAGACAGACAGACAGACAGACAGGCAGACAGACAGACAGACAGACAGACAGGTAGGCAGGCAGACAGACAGACAGGTAGGCAGGCAGGCAGGCAGAGACACACAGCAAAGAAGAGAAAGATTAAGTTGTGCAAAGAGGCAAACAGAGAAACAAGCAGAGAGACAGAAATAAACAAACTCGGGGCAAATTAGTAACACCCATTACGCCGATATCTAATGGACAAGGCATTAGCTGATTAACTGCACAGTTTGCTCGATACAATACACTACAACTGTATTTGATATTGCCCTCCTTTCTAAGTTGAGGAGTTCACACAGCCGTGGGCTACAACACAACATCGATTGCGCAGAGCATTTGAGAGTGAGGATTGAGGCCCGCGGAGGCGCGGATGACGTAACAATAACGTTCCGCAGCTGTTGTTGCCGTGACAACGCGTGACGTAATAAAGACAGGCTCAAGGTCATGCCTTGAGTTGAACCTTTCTTTCTTACATATTGATCTTCTTAGTAAATTGTAATGTTATTATTTAGTTAAGAACATTATTGAGTTGAACCTTTCTTTCTTTCAACTGACTAACCAGCCATAAATGATTATTGTTAAAAAGGGTGACCCTAATTAAGCGGGGCTTGTGCCCCTTTTGGGTCTTCCCTGTTCCCTAGCCAATGCACTGATATGTAATAGTCAAGTTATAATTGTTGTTAATTGTTATATGCATTGTGCTTCTGGAAATAAAAAGTTGCCAGTTGTCAGTTAAGGTCCCTTTACTGTAACTGCCTCGGGGAAGCTCGATCCCGTGCTCTCCGCGTTACAGGCGAAGCTCTCTAACCAATCTAACCTCATTGCCAACCCATGCCTTGTGCATTACAAAAACGGCGCTATATGAGTTTGCTTTTAGATTAGATTGGATCAGATTTCGTCCCTCGCCGCTTGATTTCTAAGCACTATACACCGAAGCTGTCTGCCTGCCTGACCCTTCTGGATCTTGACCAAGAACCGATTTTGACCCGACCTATTTGATAATCGTAATGGTAATCGTAAACAAGTCCAAATTAATAAAGCGCTACACAAAAGCTAAGAGCAGGGCACGAGCTTATCCACGAGCGCTGCTTCGTATCAAAGGGATTGTCCAGAGATGAATGTCTAGATGGGGTTATAACTGCGCATATACGACGTGGCCGTAAAAATCACGATGATATTACGATTACGAATTAATCGATTAGATGTTTTAGGTTAGTGGAGTCTTCCCTACCTCTTTCTTGATGGAAATCTTGAACCAGTTCCACTTCTACCATCTGTCGGCGAATCTCGAGCGGCCGGGTGGCGGGAGTGGCAAAGTGAGAATTCTTTTCCTCAGGTAACGTACTGAAAATAAAAACGGAAAAACCGAGAAGCAAACGAAGCGAGAGAGGGAGAGACAGAGAGGCAGAGGCAGAGGCATATGAAGAGGGAGAGGCATAGGAAGAGGGAGAGAGGGAGAGGCACATGGAAAGGGAGAGGGACAGGGCCGGGGCAGGGACAAGAACAAGGACAGTGACAGGTACAGGCCTCCGCCTCAATATCCAATTCCGCACATTTATCAACATCACAACTATTATCACCATCACTATCATCACCATCACTATCATCACCATCACTATCATCACCATCAACATCACAATCATTATCACCACTATCATCACCATCACTATCATCACCATCAACATCACAATCAACATCACAATCATTATCACCACTATCATCACCATCAACCACCGTGGATTCGAGACCCAGTTGCTTCAAGAGGGCTGCACTTATTTTGGCCAATAATCGAGTCCATTGGACTTATAGGCATAAGAATCAGTTCATTTATGTAGCCCTATATTCGTTACTAGACCTGAATACGTACTCAAGCATCTTGTCTTCGAACATTGTCGCAAATAGTCTTCGAGAAGAAGCGGCATCTTGATTTCTTCGAAGTTTCTCGTCTGTAATAATTATTATTTCTCGACTTGAAGCAAACCAACAAAATTTCTTCTTCTTTATTAAATCGTCTCCAATTCGGATGACGTAACAATAATGTTCCGCAGCTGTTGTTGCCGTGACAGCGCGTGACGTAATAAAGAAAGGCACAAGCAAATTGCGGTTAGGTCTCTATTCTAGTATTAAAATTTAAAGCCAATTCGTAGTAAATAAGTAAGTAAATGTCCTTCATGTGCCTCTGACAAGCGAACTAAAAAGTATATTTGTTGTATTGAGAAAACCAATCTGACAAACAAAGTGCTAACATGAGTGATAATGGATTAGAAGAGTTAATTAGAAAATGCTAAATAAATTAGTAAATTTTTTTTATATAAGGATATGGGAATAAAT
>JACEVL010000949.1:175000-282500 GCA_020284085.1 Aporrectodea caliginosa
CTTATAACACGGAGAGCACTCAATCCAATTTGTACCCTGTCACGCCAAATTAATGTAAACATAGCCCACTGTAAGGTACTAGAGTGTGATGCAGCTAACATTTGCATTGACTACAGGCTATACGTAGCCATTTGTTATAACCTTGTAAATGAGAAACCTAGTAAATTGTAACAGCCGCATAACATTATACGAAGGCGGTACATCAATAAGACACCAAAAATACATACATGTACAAACACACTTAGCCTACTTACATTCATTCATTTATTCAAAAAAATTATTTAGCGCCCCTTCAAGGTGACTACTCAGAAGCACATAAATACATACGCACATTCATGCATAAAGTCATGCATATATACACACACACATGCATACATCCATAGCCTACGTACGTCAATGCAAACACTGTAAAGCACTTGCTGAATAAGCTATTCACAAGAGTCTTATTTCATATTCTGTGTCGCAAGACCCGTTTGAATCCTTGCCGGAAGCACCTTTTTCGTTGCAATTTGTCTGCATTTGCGCTCTTTCATTTCCAGCCAAAGTGGAGAATTGGAAAGCCGAGAACGGGAGCCGAACGCTAACAAGAACTCCGGCTAATTGGGTTCATTACCAGATATTTCAAAGACAGATGCGTCTCCGGGGTTTCTGGTTTTCCGTGGTAAGGAATTTCCATTTAGTCGACAAATATAACTTCAGAGTCCTGAATAAAAGACAGCAATTCGAGTGAAACTTTGATGAAGATTGTTCGCTTTCGAGAGGCTTGGATGAAGATAAGCAGACATTTTAATTCGTGTCTGATAAGCGCTTGTTACGAAAGTGTTATGTTACAGAGACACATCACCACCAGCATCACCACCACTACCACCACCACCACTACTACTACTGCTGCTGCTGCTGCTGCTGCTGTTACTGCTACTCCTACTACTACTCGACAGCTCAATTCCGCCAGCCTCTGCAGTGTGTGGGTGTTGCCAGTCTCAAGTCTAGATAAAGGAGGGCGAAGCAAATCATATTTTTTATGACACAGCGTCGTCTAGCAGAAAGTACTTACTTACTTTTAATCGTCGGTATTAGTTCTGTATTATACGAGTGAAATAAAATGGAAGTCAGCTGCCCTGGCGGCCAAACGATGTCGCTAACATTGGCTAATGCAATGGTCTCGTGAGACACTTTGACAAATGCAGTCGAATTGCACTGTATTTTGAAGAATAGGCCTGTAGCGTTCTCCGTGAAAGAGAAATTTCGCCTCTGCTTTGCGTATTCGGTTGGTGCCAGTCCCACAGTATGGATGCAAGGGGAGGGCGACGCTATTCGTCTTCTTTTGACAGAGCGACGTCGTTTAATGCAAAAACTGCCCTTGGTGAACGGACTGCTTGGATTGTTGGAAATTTATTTTGGATCTATCTCGCTGTATCTCAGGGTTCTGCTCAGTCGCTTGACATTTCTTTATGGAATGCTCTCCCCCAATACATAGCAAACTCCTACTTGGGGTCTCTTCATCATCGCTTCGTTACCTGAAATCCGTCATGTTTCCACAAAGCTTTCACGCTGAGAACGCGTCTGAGTTCTGCTCAGTCACATGACTAAATGCATCAGGGACTCTTGGGACACTTTTTCAAACGCAGTCGAATAACACTATATCTTGATTTTTTCTTTACGAACTATACTCCTATAGCGTTCTCCGTGAAAGAGAAACTTTGCCTCTGGCTTTGCGTATATCGGTTGGTGCCAGGCCACAGCATGTATGCAAGGGGAGCGCGACGCTATTCGTCTTCTGTTGACACAGGGAAGTCGTTGAATGATGGCAAAAATTGCCCTTGGCGAACAAGCTGCTTGAGATTGAGTTGGATCATTTACTTGGATCTCTCTCGCTATTCCACAGCTTTCACGCTGAGAACGCGTCTGTATAGTTCTGCTGCGAGTGGCGCTTTATAAATTCTTAGATACGATACCATTACGATCTCAAGTAAAGACTTAGCCTTTTTTAAATGAACTGCTTATCCACCATTGTCAGGGATGGGCAGTAATTAATTGAAATTAAGTAATTGAAATTACTTGAAATTGAGTTTTTGTAATTTTTTAATTTGTAAGATTACATTTCGTATGTATTGTAATTTGAAATTACATTTCATGCCCCAAAGTAATTTGTAAATTGCAATTCAGATACATTTTTCCAAGTAATTGCTTATCCTGACCATTGTCTGCTTCCCTGTCTTAGTGAACTATATGTTTCAGATGTTGACCTGGTTTTGCCTAACCATCGATGGATGCCCTGGAGACGGCGGTGTGACGTTACTAATTACTAAATGAGCTACTGATTAGGAGTTATTAATTCCTACGTATTCAGATAAAAGGTATAGGATCTCACATATGAACAACCATCAAGGGTACATTTTGGACAACGTAAACAACCCTGGACGTCAAAAGATTTCTCAAAACACTGCATGGATGCCACTATTCTTACATTAATAAGAGCAATATATCATCATCATCTTTTGATGTAAGGAAGACGCTAAGAACTCTGACATCCCCAAGATGTCGCTAAACATTCAGTAAACATGCCTACTATACTATACGTATGAATAATTATAATATATGTTTATAGGCAAGCCAACTTTGCTTTGCCATAGTTAAGCTATACCGTATAAGAGGCAGTTAAGGGACGCACCTGCAGCTGTTATCCTGATGTAGACGATAATGATGTCATAGAGACGTGGTGTAATGAAAAGTTGGACGAATTACTGCAGCTATTTGTGCCTTTCTAGTCGTAAGTTCTGCACTTCATCACAATAAGCCCATTACATTAAGCCTTTATTGAAAGTCCCATACTGTGCATGATGAGTAAGTCTGTGCAGTATTTAACAAGTATCACACACACCCTCCTGATATACGATAATATGGTAGGGCTGGTAGGAATATTGTTTGTCGTTCTATACACCTACCGCACGCAAACACAAACATGTACAAACGTAAATATTTTATCATTCTGTGTATGTAAGCATTTACATTTGGGGTCAAGTGAACAATACATTATACTGAACAATATATTATATTGTTTTTCCAAATAGTGGAAGTCCAATCTATGAACAAATGCGTAATAACGACCTAGGATAGAAGGCTCAACGCATGACGGTACCACTTGATGCAAACACGGGCCTGTGTCTGTGGTGTCATAAAAACAATCTATGTATAGCGCAAATCGTTGGAATTAGCATCTGGATGTTGTTCGAATCCACACGTAGGCTATATATCAAAGCATTTACAGCGTGAAAATGTGCGCATGTGTGGGCGATAGGATTAGTTTGCTGTCGCCACTTGCGCAACAGTTAGCAATGAACACTTCGTTTAATAGGAATTCTGTTTACACAGAGATTGCAATATGAACCTAAGCCAGTGTTATCTATCCATCCCTTCACCCACCCATCTTCGTTTATTGATCTCGGAAGGTGACTGAGCAGTATAAACTGTGGCAGAACAGTTTGAGTGCTTTATACGGTACATAAAAAAAGGCGTAATAGTTGGATTCTAGACGCATAAATGCATACGGTACATAAAACAAGCTCACAACAAGTCTTCGGCGACATTCCACATGAAAACGTGCTACGTGACCTAACTGTATACATGTTACCATAAAATGTCCCGCCTACACATAAAGCGGAACCAAAAAATGGAACCTTGTGAGACTGGTTGGACCCTGATGCAAGCGTTGGACACCTACGGAACCATCGACTGGGTGCAGTCAGAGAGACTGGTTCGATCATAACCGACACAGAGGACGACTCACGATACCAAACGAATTTTAAAGGCTCTCCATATATAGAAAAATACAGTGGTCGATGGTGTCGAAATTGTAACAGAACATTTATATAGCGCCGCTCACAAATCAGTTGCGCTCACATCATCAAAGAGGGCAAGCAAAGTCACCCGACCTCAATCAACGGCCACAAAACAATCAGTTGCCATCCGGTTAGCACAGGGTCTGTGAAATGAAATCTTTTGTAACAACTTGATTGTTGCTTGGTTAATAATGGGAATTCTCCCGAGATAACGTGCCAAGTTCATCGAAACAATCTTCCGAACCAGACCCGATAAAAACATAGATTGGACGATTATTGGCATGTCACCAGCACCAACCCTTGACATTTGAATACAGACAAAATAACCGCCAGATTCCGGGAAATGGGAAGGGATTCCCTCAGATAAAAGTGGGTGTTAATAGCAGAACAATAATCGGCGTGGAATCATCCACAAAAGCCGTAACTACATGTATGAATTCAGTCACAGCAGAGTCATGTTCGGCAGGCCTTTACTATATATATATATATATATATATATATATATATATATATATATATATATATATATATTTGAGGTATATATGCTATATATACAGACAAAGCTATATGGCACTTGTAAGAGCAAGCACTATCAATCATATGCATATACCCATTTGTCTAAATATTTTATAACAACTTTTAAGAACCTATAAAGGCGATATATAAACCAATCATATATATTTATATATCTATATATATCTCTAGTATATATATATGTATGCACACACATGTATATATATATATATACCTGTATATATAAAACTTGCATGTATCTGGATGTATAATTGTATATAGCACTCTATGCCTATATTTAAACTATTTTATAGCTAGGTAAGGCCAAATGAAACAAACTGATCAAACAATCAGTACAATGAGCACCTTACTTCAATTGCTTGCACACGTGCGAAAGTAAGTAAAGTATGAGACAAGCACGCATGCCAGTGCGTGTATACACCTTGCTGTTATAGAACGAAACTACGGACTTCCCGAAAAACGTTGTCTTTGTTTGGCGCATGGTAACGATGGAACAACGGAACAAAGCAAATGATTGATGTGTCTTGTATCTTAACGACATTACGACCAGAGTGTATTGACATTGACTGGGAAACCAATGCATCTCGTCGTTGAAGTGTTAGCCTGATTGAAGCGGTTTGGCTTTCTTCAGCACCTGGTTAAAGACTGAATAGAGAGCTCTTGGTGCTTCGGAGTTCATGTGTTTCAAAGAATTAACAGTATTAATAATGTAATGCACTCAATGATGTAATGCACTAAGAAGCTACCGGTATATCTAAAAATTGCAGATACTACTGATGCCAGAATACTCCTTAATTGCAGTGGAAAAGTCACTGCCTGTGGCTGATAATTAGACTTGTTGTGATACACGGCAATTCTGCAAAACTCTAGTGGTTTAGGTTGTCGCCAGAGCAGACATTGCTTAATTTATTTCAGTTGTCTAAACACTGGGCAACCTCGTAGAAAACGTTAAGCAGGTCAGATTTTAAATCCCAAGCATTAAGACTGCTTACTGAGACGGTTTAGCGTCCAGTCACAAATAATTAAGTCTGTTTTTAATGGCTGTGTTTGTGACAACTAGACTTTTTCCCTACCTGCTGACTGCTGTGGTTGGTCGGCCGAAATAAATTGGACAAAATGACCGATTCCGTAATTGCAGTTTCACCCATTCTGTCTGAGGTTAGCTGCTATCAATCACTGTCAATTAATCGCATACAGCTTAATGTAACCACAATTCAGAGTAGGGCATTCGACCAGCAGCAGAGCAGTCTCCGCTGTCGGCTGTATTGCTTCCAGAAACTAGGACGAACCATCTTCGCCTACAGTTTTCTATGTAGGCCAGGAATAAGTCAGTGAACGCATTTGCCAATATGAGCTCTATTCATTCACTCATTCATACATTCGTTAGTTAATTTATTAATTACCGAATGAGGCCCTTCACTGTGAACTGTAAACAAGTGCGTTTTAGCAATTTCACGCATTGATTTTCCATTCGCCTCTGAATTTTTAGTACACTCTCGTCGTTAAAACATTAGTTTAGTTTAAGTCAGTTCAAACATGCTTTCAGCACAGAACACAACGGAATGCAACTGAACGCAAATGCAATGGAAGACTGTTTCAGGAGTATCGTCCAATAATATTATGAGAAGGCACGAGTTAGTCTCCATGACTCGTCTGTTCTTGTGTCCCTCCATCCGTCCGTCTGTCCGTCCGTGTGTCCGTCCGTGTTTCCGTCAGTGGTTCTTTGTCCCTAACGGGTTTCATGCTTCAGTTGCTTTGAAACTCAATAGAATTTCATTTTTCGAAATTTATCTCACAAACGCCCATAAACTATTGTCTGGGTTCTCCTCCTTATCTGTTCGTTCCCTCAAAATGTTTCTAAGTAAGTAAGCAAGCATGCATGTTCTTTATTAAACGCAAGCAAATGCTCAGCGCTTTACAAAGTCATAAATAATTTAGGTATCAAGAAAACGATAATTAGGAGAGAAAAAATTAAGTCAACTAGAAAACAGATGTCTAGCTGTATAACATCCTAGCCAAGAAGCCGCGCCTGGTAAGGGAATAAAATCTGGGGAGAACACGGTTATGTGAGCGTGGCCGCAGGTCATGACCAGTACAATTGACAGAGGGAAGAAGGTCGTGGAGGGTGTGGCTAGTAGCCTATTTGAGTATTTGTTAAGACGTTTCTAAAGAGGTCTATGTCAAGTTTTTTTTACAAAGCTCCTCAAAGGTGGGGCTTCTACACTGAGAGCGCTTCTGAATAGTCCATGCTGCGAGAGGCGCTTTATAAATGTTCAGATACAGTTGGATTGGATTGTGCTGTCAGTTCATAGAGCTCTAGCGACCATCATGATAGAAAGTCTCTCCATTTCCTTCTGTCCGCCGTCGCATCTCACAGTTCTGCCAAATTCATTAAAGTTGTTTCCTGTATCTCGTCCAGTCGCACTCCGGCCTGGGAGTCTCACCATCTGCGACTACTACTTTGTTTGAATTAGCTTGATTCATAAAGGTTTTCTTGGCATGTTAACAGGGGTGGTTTGCCATTGCCTTCCCCTGGTTTTGCCTGCCGTGCCCGTTCGTTCTCCTACCCAATTAAGGGAGAGTACTAACAGTCTGCACCACGTGAAGGTGGGCACGGAGGACTTTGGTTCATCAGCCCAGGTCGGTTCCGAATCTACGATCAGCGAATACGTCGATCGGATTTCCTCCCTGTGTTACTCTAAGCAAGCTAGGCAAGCCTAGAGTGACTGATGAACCTTTGCAGACTCAGATACAATACAATACAATAATTATATTGGCGCCACAGAATTTACTAGAAAGCCTGAATAGGTCGTAGGTCATACACCGATAATGACCTTTGATAAAATTGTGACGTAATAAGCCTAATCACAATGAAAACAAAATGACGTCAAATTCGTCACCATGGTAACGCCGCACAGTCGCAATTAATATTTTCCAGAAAAGAAGATTCGAGGGAAAGACGTTAAAATTAATTAAAAATGTGTAAATTTGAGAAAGATTTGTCGAATGAAACTGGTAGAATCGCTTTTGGACGACAGAGAACCAGCTGGCGAGTGATCGAGGCTTCAGAGGATCGAATGAACGACACCGCCATCGATCGATCGATCGAAGAATGAATGGCCATTCGAAGAAACTCATCACAGAAGACTCGACGATCATTCGGCGTCTGCTCTACAATGGCAACTCGTTCGTCGACCGACAATTAGACCGCTGTGAGTTGCTTTCATTAATTCATGCGAAAGGCCATTTAGCAGGGCCGTAGCAAGCTATGATTGCGCCCTGTGCCAATCGTAAATCTAGCGCCCCACCCCTCAATGATCTACTTAACCAATAACGACCAAAATTAATTTGTTATCTCGAATATCACATAAGGCTTTGTCTTTTAAAGAAAATAGAAACGAAGTTTCTGTGCTAAGCTTCTATTAACATTTCATTTTAGTCACTTCAGATTTATTTCGCTGTTGAAGGGACTTTGAGGACAGGGAGGTTCGAGCAAGTTCTATGAGGAAAGGATTCGACTTTTATCGGGTTCTAAATCCCCACCGTAGGCCATGGGTGACCCATCGTGTAATCAATACGGCGTTTATGAAGCAGGCGTGCGTTCCTATGGGGCCCGCGACCCGCCTATACCGTGACTTGTATAGCGCCACTAACCGCTATATATATATATGTCTTTCAGCTCTGTAGATAGGCCCTACTAGGCCGAGCTTACAGCCTACGACCGGCTTTAGTGGCGACAGAAAAGTGTCCGCTCTGATTGGATTCCTCGTCCCAACACCAGTACTTTAATTATCGATCTGGGGTTCACTCCGTGTCTTAGCGCTTACGGTACTCCTTAGCACTTCTGCCTGTTCTTCTTGCCGCTGTATAACTTTCTGGATTATATCATCTAGCTATGCATTAGCTGGCACCCGCCATTTCTCTAGTTCTGATTAAAGTTTAATTAAAACAAATTCACGGGAGATACCGGATTGCGGTTTCCAATTACGCGAAAATTATATCTACTATACCGTTTGATTAAATTCAGTCTTTTCTAAATTACAGTTTCATCGGGATCGAATTAGCTAACGTCCATTCAATAGCAATGCACTTTTTCAGTAAGCAGGGACGGTACATGCAGAATCATCGAAGAGCCCTTCTCAGTGCCTCGCCACGTTTTATAGGTTAATCTATGCGCCTAAAGAAGCGCATTCTTTTCGCTCGCTTTCCCATCAATTACAGCGCAGTATCGCAATTAAGCACCCTTTTCCGCGCGTAAATTTCCACCAATCACGGAAGTTCGCTCTATTTGGCTTCTGCGCCCATTTCGGTCTATGCCAGATTTGTAAAATTGTTATTACTTAATTTTATTACGTTTATTTCATTTATGATGAATATTTCATATTTCAAAATTAAGCAATGAATAATTAAATCGCTTCATCTTAAAATTTGCGCCCCCTCTTCAGTTGCGCCCTGTGCCACGGCACCGTTGGCACATGCCTCGCTACGGCCCTGCCATTTAGCACTTTAACTATTCTAATATGATCTGAAAGATTAACTCTAATTAGATAAGATTATCCAATCTAAAGTAAAGCATAACATTAAATTGCACTACACGCAATTGCTAATTAGCGGTCTGCTTCAACCAACTGCATATGTATATACAGGAGTCCAGTGTGGAAACATACATTAACATAGAGGGACATACAGGCTGGGAGGTAGTCCAGCAAGGAAACACATAAACACACTGAGATGCACACGTTGCACAGGCTTCGAATGTCTTCAACAAGGCAACATGCAATGACTCATTGGAATGTGTTTCCGTAACGTTTCAAGTTCTTCGAAAATAATTTGAAACAGAACAGTCATAAATTGGATCAGTTGCTGACAGCGTTTATTTAACTTTTCTGTTGACGGCAGTTGATAAAACGCTCGGCTCCTGTATCGCCTAAGCTCAGAGTAATGCCAGAGAAGCTGGGAATGATTGGCTGTTTAGCATACGCCGATAATTTGGTATGATTTTAGCACATATTATATTTCCTCTAAACTACTTAAAACTTGTGTTTTTCTGTGCATTGCTGCTTTGTGTTGTGCTTAGTATTCGTGTTTTGCTATGTTTCCTGTTCTGCCCAATGATTGTGCCGTTTACGATTCCAAACATGAAAATTGGTTGCGAAAGCGGAACTTCAAATTTGTTTATTTCAGAATCTATCCTATCCTCTAGCGCAAATCCTACCCTCCATCTCATCTCGATGGGAGCAGGGGAAGCCCCGCAATTGCCCTATTTAACTTTCTCTTCGTAGCCTATACATTTTACAGATACTTAAAGGAACAAAAATTTATTGCGCGCGCCAAAATAAATGATTTATTAACAAACAATGATAAACGAACACTGCAGAATAATTCGATAACAGGAGAATTAAGTCCAGTTTCAATAAAAAAATCCACAAGTATTTTCAAGGTAAGTATTATAATAATTTATGGAAGACATCAAAAATGCAAAGATAACAGACTGAAATGAATACTTCTAGATTGAAGCTTAAAATCCACAAAAATTTAGAGCATTTTAATAGTTATAAGTAGCATGGCCCAAAAGATTCACTATCCCCGGAATCTCTTCTCTTAGCCCAATTCCTTAGCCTCAGCCAAATAAATCTTCGGTCGAGCCTACTATCAAGCCTCAGCAATACACAGTTTTAGGTCGAGTCTTAGTCAGGATCGGCCAATCTCAACGTGTTGAGGGGCCTGTCTTTGTCGTCCTCGGCAAAACTCAACCATTTGGGACTCTCTTCTTCATCCTCGGCCAAACTCAGCCTTTTTGGCCAGGCTCTTTCGTCATCCTCGGCCAAACTCAGCCTTTGGCCGGGCTCTCTTCGTCATCCTCGGCCAAACTCAGCGTTTGGCCGGGCTCTCTTCGTCATCCTTGGCCAAACTCAGCCTTTGGCCAGGCTCTTTCGTCATCCTCGGCCAAACTCAGCGTTTGGCCGGGCTCTCTTCTTCATCCTCGGCCAAACTCAGCGTTTGGCCGGGCTCTCTTCGTCATCCTCGGCCAAACTCAGCGTTTGGCCGGGCTCTCTTCTTCATCCTCGGCCAAACTCAGCGTTTGGCCGGGCTCTCTTCTTCATCCTCGGCCAAACTCAGCGTTTGGCCAGGCTCTCTTCGTCATCCTCGGCCAAACTCAGCGTTTGGCCAGGCTCTCTTCGTCATCCTCGGCCAAACTCAGCGTTTGGCCAGGCTCTCTTCGTCATCCTCGGCCAAACTCAGCGTTTGGTCGGGCTCTCTTCGTCATCCTCGGCCAAACTCAGCGTTTGGCCGGGCTCTCTTCTTCATCCTCGGCCAAACTCAGCGTTTGGCCGGGCTCTCTTCTTCATCCTCGGCCAAACTCAGCGTTTGGCCGGGCTCTCTCGGCCAAACTCAGCCTTTGGCCGAGGCTCTCTTCGTCATCCTCGGCCAAACTCAGCCTTTGGCCAGGCTCTCTTCGTCATCCTCGGCCAAACTCAGCGTTTGGCCGGGCTCTCTTCTTCATCCTCGGCCAAACTCAGCGTTTGGCCGGGCTCTCTTCGTCATCCTCGGCCAAACTCAGCCTTTGGCCGGGCTCTCTTCGTCATCCTCGGCCAAACTCAGCGTTTGGCCGGGCTCTCTTCGTCATCCTCGGCCAAACTCAGCGTTTGTTCAGGCTCTCTTCGTCATCCTCGGCCAAACTCAGCGTTTGGCCAGGCTCTCTTCGTCATCCTCGGCCAAACTCAGCGTTTTGGCCGAGGCTCTCTTGGTCATCCTCGGCCAAACTCAGCGTTTGGCCGAGGCTCTTCTTCATCCTCGGCCAAACT
Source organism: Aporrectodea caliginosa (assembly GCA_020284085.1). NCBI lineage: Eukaryota > Metazoa > Annelida > Clitellata > Crassiclitellata > Lumbricidae > Aporrectodea > Aporrectodea caliginosa. The sequence continues at coordinate 186,180 of JACEVL010000949.1, forward strand.
CAGCGTTTGGCCGAGGCTCTCTTCTTCATCCTCGGCCAAACTCAGCGTTTGGCCGAGGATCTCTTCGTCATCCTCGGCCAAACTCAGAGCTTTGGCCAGGCTCTCTTCTTCATCCTCGGCCAAACTCAGCGTTTGGCCGGGCTCTCTTCTTCATCCTCGGCCAAACTCAGCGTTTGTCATCCAGGCTCTCTTCGTCATCCTCGGCCAAACTCAGCGTTTGGTCGGGCTCTCTTCTTCATCCTCGGCCAAACTCAGCGTTTGGCCGGGCTCTCTTCTTCATCCTCGGCCAAACTCAGCGTTTGGCCGGGCTCTCTTCGTCATCCTCGGCCAAACTCAGCGTTTGGCCGGGCTCTCTTCGTCATCCTCGGCCAAACTCAGGCGTTGGCCTGGGCTCTCTTCGTCATCCTCGGCCAAACTCAGCCTTTGGCCGGGCTCTCTTCGTCATCCTCGGCCAAACTAACTCAGCGTTTGGCCGGGCTCTCTTCTTCATCCTCGGCCAAACTCAGCGTTTGGCCGGGCTCTCTTCTTCATCCTCGGCCAAACTCAGCGTTTGGCCGGGCTCTCTTCTTCATCCTCGGCCAAACTCAGCGTTTGGCCGGGCTCTCTTCGTCATCCTCGGCCAAACTCAGCGTTTGGCCAGGCTCTCTTCGTCATCCTCGGCCAAACTCAGTTTGGCCGGGCTCTCTTCTTCATCCTCGGCCAAACTCAGCGTTTGGCCGGGCTCTCTTCGTCATCCTCGGCCAAACTCAGCGTTTGGCCAGGCTCTCTTCGTCATCCTCGGCCAAACTCAGCGTTTGGCCAGGCTCTCTTCGTCATCCTCGGCCAAACTCAGCGTTTGGCCGGGCTCTCTTCGTCATCCTCGGCCAAACTCAGCGTTTGGCCGGGCTCTCTTCTTCATCCTTCATCCTCGGCCAAACTCAGCGTTTGGCCGAGGCTCTCTTCGTCATCCTCGGCCAAACTCAGCGTTTGGCGAGGAGGCTCTCTTCTTCATCCTCGGCCAAACTCAGCCTTTGGCCAGGCTCTCTTCGTCATCCTCGGCCAAACTCAGCCTTTGGTCAGCGTTTCCAGGCTCTCTTCATCCTCGGCCAAACTCAGCGTTTGGCCGGGCTCTCTTCGTCATCCTCGGCCAAACTCAGAGTTTGGCCCGGGTCATCCTCGGCCAAAGGCTGAGTTTGGCCAGGCTCTCTTCGTCATCCTCGGCCAAACTCAGCCTTTGGCCAGGCTCTCTTCGTCATCCTCGGCCAAACTCAGCCTTTGGCCAGGCTCTCTTCGTCATCCTCGGCCAAACTCAGAGTTTGGCCGGGCTCTCTTCGTAATCCTCGGCCAAACTCAGCCTTTGGCCGGGCTCTCTTCGTCATCCTCGGCCAAACTCAGACTTTGGCCGGCTCTCTTCGTCATCATCCTCGGCCAAACTCAGAGCTTTGGCCAGGCTCTCTTCGTCATCCTCGGCCGGCCAAACTCAGCCTTTGGCCGAGCTTTCTATCTTCGTCATCCTCGGCCAAACTCAGCGTTTGGCCGGGCGGCCAAAGGCTCAGCCTTTGGCCGAGGATCTCTTCGTCATCCTCGGCCAAACTCAGCGTTTGGCCGAGGCTCTCTTCGTCATCCTCGGCCAAATTCTGAGTTTGGCCGGCCAAACTGACTCCTCTTCATTATCCTCGGCCAAAGCTCGGCCAAAGGCTGGCTTTGGCCGAGGCTCTCTGTCTTCATCCTCGGCCAAACTCAGCCTTTGGCCGGGCTCTCTTCGTCATCCTCGGCCAAACTCAGCGTTTGGCCGGGCTCTCTTCGTCATCCTCGGCCAAACTCAGCCTTTGGCCGGGCTCTCTTCGTCATCCTCGGCCAAACTCAGCGTTTGGCCGGGCTCTCTTCGTCATCCTCGGCCAAACTCAGCGTTTGGCCGGGCTCTCTTCGTCATCCTCGGCCAAACTCAGCGTTTGGTCGGGCTCTCTTCGTCATCCTCGGCCAAACTCAGCCTTTGGCCGGGCTCTCTTCGTCATCCTCGGCCAAACTCAGGCTTTGGCCAGGCTCTTTCGTCATCCTCGGCCAAATTCAGCCTTTGGCCGGACTCTCTAAGTCATCCTCGGCCAAACTCAGCGTTTGGTCGGGCTCTCTTCGTCATCCTCGGCCAAAGTCAGCTTTTGGTCGAGCTCTCTTCGATGTCCTTGGCCAAGATCAGCCATTGGCCAGGTTCTCTTCGTCATCCTTGGCCATACTCAGGCTTTGGCCAGGTTCTCTTCTTCATCCTCGGCCAAACTAAGCGTTTGCCCAGGCTCTTTGGTCATCATCGCCAAAGGCTGAGTTTGGCCGAGGATTTGGCCAAAGGCTGGCCTTGGCCACGGATATCAAAGAGAGTCCGGCCAAAGGCTGAGTTTGGCCAAGGATGACGAAAGAGCCTGGCCAAAGGCTGGCCTTGGTCACGGATATCAAAGAGAGTCCGGTCAAAGGCTGAGTTTGGCCGAGGATGGCGAAAGAGCCTGGCAAAAGGCTGTCCTTGGCCAAAGATGACGAAGAGAGCTTGGCCAAAGGCTGAGTTTGGCTGAGGATGACGAGGAAAGCTCGACCAAAGGCTGAGTTTGGCCGAGGATGACGAAGAAAGCTCCACCAAAGGCTGAGCTTGGCCGAGGATGACGAAAGACTCCGGTAAAACCATGAAGTTGGTTGAGGACGACGAGGAGAGCCCGGCCAAAGGCTGAATTTGGCCGAGGATGACGAAGGGAGCCCGGCCAAAGGCTGAGTTTGGCCGAGGATGACGAAGAGAGCCCGAACAAACACTGAGCCTGGCCAAGCCTGAGTTTGGACGAGGATGACGAGGAGAGCCCGACCTTTGGCCGTCATCGTTGGCCTCGGCCAAAGCTTAGGATATGGCTCAGCCTTTGGCCGGGCTCTTCGTCATCCTCGGCCAAACTCAGGCTATGGCCGGGCTCTCTTCGTCATCCTCGGCCAAACTCAGGCTTTGGCCGGGCTCTCTTCGTCATCCTCGGCCAAACTCAGCCTTTGGCCGGGCTCTCTTCGTCATCCTCGGCCAAACTCAGCGTTTGGCCGGGCTCTCTTCGTCATCCTCGGCCAAGGTCACCCTTTGGCCAGGCTCTCTTCGTCATCCTCGGCCAAACTCAGCCTTTGGCCGGGCTCTCTTCGTCATCCTCGGCCAAACTCAGCCTTTGGCCGGGCTCTCTTCGTCATCCTCGGCCAAACTCAGCCTTTGGCCGGGCTCTCTTCGTCATCCTCGGCCAAACTCAGTTTTTGGCCGGGCTCTCTTCGTCGATCCTTGGCCAAACTCAGCCTTTGGCCAGGATCTTCGTCATCCTCGGCCAAAGCTCAGCCTTTGGCCGGGCTCTCTCCGTTATCCTCGGCCAAACTCAGCGTTTGGTCGGGCTCTCTTCTTCATCCTCGGCCAAACTCAGCGTTTGGCCAGGCTCTCTTCGTCATCCTCGGCCAAACTCAGCCTTTGGCCGGGCTCTCTTCGTCATCCTCGGCCAAACTCAGCGTTTGGCCGGGCTCTCTTCGTCATCCTCGGCCAAACTCAGCCTTTGACCGGGCTCTCTTCGTCATCCTCGGCCAAACTCAGCCTTTGGCGAGGCTCTCTTCATCATCCTCGGCCAAACTCAGACTTTGGACGGGCTCTCTTCTTCATCCTCGGCCAAACTCAGAGTTTGGCCAGGCTCTTTCGTGATCCTCGGCCAAACTCAGCGTTTGGTCACGCTCTCTTCGTCATCCTCGGCCAAACTCAGCGTTTCGCCGGGCTCTCTTCGTTATCCTCGGCCAAATTCAGGCTTTGGCCAGGCTCTCTTCTTCATCCTCGGCCAAACTCAGCCTTTGGCCGGGCTCTTTCGTCATCCTCGGCCAAACTCAGCGTTTGGTCGGGCTCTCTTCGTCATCCTCGGCCAAACTCAGCCTTTGGCCGGGCTCTCTTCGCTATCCTCGGCCAAACTCAGGCTTTGGCCAGGCTCTTTCGTCATCCTCGGCCATATTCAGGCTTTGGCCGGTGTTCTCTTCTTCATCCTCGGCCAAACTAAGCGTTTGCCCAGGCTCTTTCGTCATCATCGCTAAAGGCTGAGTTTGGCCGAGGATGATGAAAGAGCCTGGCCAAAGGCTGGCCTTGGCCACGGATATCAAAATGGCGAAAGAGTCTGGCAAAAGGCTGAGTTTGGCCAAGGATGACGAAAGAGCCTGGCCAAAGGCTGAGTTTGGCTGAGGATGACGAAGAGAGCTCGGCCAAAGGCTGAGTTTGGCCGAGGATGACGAAGAAAGCTCCACCAAAGGCTGAGCTTGGCCGAGGATGACGAAAGAGTCCGGTAAAACCATGAAGTTGGTTGAGGACGACGAGGAGAGCCCGGCCAAAGGCTGAATTTGGCCGAGGATGACGAAGAGAGCCCGGCCAAAGGCTGAGTTTGGCTGAGGATGACGAAGAGAGCCCGAACAAAGCTGAGTTTGGCCGAGGATGACGAAGGAAACTGGGCAAACGCTGATTTTGGCCGAGGATGACGAAGAAAGCTCGACCAAACGCTAAGCCTGGCCATAGCCTGAGTTTGGACGAGGATGACGAGCAGAGCCCGACCTTTTCGTCATCCTTGACCAAGCTTAGGGTTTGGCCGGGCTTTCTTCGTTATCCTCGGCCAAACTCAGGCTTTGGCCAGGCTCTCTTCGTCATCCTCGGCCAAACTCAGCCTTTGGCCGGGCTCTCTTCGTCATCCTCGGCCAAACTCAGCGTTTGGCCGGGCTCTCTTTGTCATCCTCGGCCAAACTCATCGTTTGGTCGGTCTCTCTTCGTCATCCTCGGCCAAACTCAGGCTTTGGCCGGGTTCTGTTCTTCGTTCATCCTCGGCCAAACTCAGCGTTTGCCCAGGCTCTCGTCATCCTCGCCAAATCAGCCTTTGGCCAGGCTCTGAGTTTCGGCCAAACTAACGAGAGAGCTTTGGCCAAAGGCTGAGTTTGGCCGAGGATGACGAAGAGAGCCTCGGCCAAATCTGAGTTTGGCCGAGGATAACGAAGAAAGCTTGGCCAAAGGCTGAGTTTGGCCTTGGACGGATCAAGGAGAGCCCGGTCAATGGCTGAGTTTGGCCAAGGATGACAAAAGAGCGTGGCCAAAGGCTGACCTTGGCCAATGATGACGAAGAGAGCTTGGCCAAAGGCTGAGTTTTCCCGAGGATGACGAAGAAAGCTCGGCCAAAGGCTGAGCTTGGCCGAGGATTGACGAAGAGATCTTGGCCAAAAGGGACATAGCTGAGGATGACAAAAGAGTCCGGTAAAACCCTGAAGTCGGCTGAGGACGACGATGACAGCCCGGCGAAAGGCTGAATTTGGCCGAGGTTGACGAAAGATCCTAGCCATAACCTGTGTTTGGCCGAGGATACCGAAGAGAGCCCGGCCAAATCGTGAGTGTGGCCGAGGATGACGAAGAGAGCCCGACCTCTTCGTCATCGTCGGTCGGCCATGTTCAGCCTTTGGTCGAGCTTTCTACGTCATACTCGGCCAAACTCAGCCTTTGGCCTGGCTCTCTTCATCATCCTCGGCCAAACTCAGCCTTTGGTCGGGCTCTCTTCGTCATCCTCGGTCCAATCTCAGCGTTTGGCAGGGTTTTCCTGTCTTCAATATCCTTGGCCAAGGTCACCGTTTGGCCAGGCTGTTTCGTCATCCTCGGCCAAACTCAGCGTTTGGCCGGGCTCTTCGTCATCCTCGGTCAAACTCAACCTTTGGCCAAGCTCTCTTCGTCGACCTTGGCGAAGGTCAGCCTTTGGCCAGGATCTTTCGTCAACCTCTTCCAAGCTCAGGCTTTGGTCGGGCTCTCTTCTTCAACCTCGGCCAAACTCAGCCTTTGGCCGGGTTCTTTCGTTATCCTCAGCCAAACTCAGCCATTGGCCAGGCTCTTTCGTCATCCTCGGCCAAATTCAGCCTTTGGCCGGACTCTCTTAGTCATCCTCGGTCAAACTTAGCTTTAGGTCGGGCTCTCTTCGATGTCCTTGGCCAAGGTCAGCCTTTGGCCAGGCTCTCTTCGTCATCTTTGGCCAAGGTCAGCCATTGACAAGGCTCTTTCGTCATCGTCGGCCATCGTTATTGAAAAGCCATACTGAAAAGGGTTATTGAAAAGAGTTATTGAAAAGGGTTATTGAAAAAGAGTTATTGAAAAGAGTTATTGAAAAGAGTTATTGAAAAGAGTTATTGAAAAGGGTTATTGAAAAGGGTTATTGAAAAGAGTTATTGAAAGGAGTTATTGAAAAGAGTTATTGAAAAGAGTTATTGAAAAGAGTTATTGAAAAGAGTTATTGAAAAGAGTTATTGAAAAGAGTTATTGAAAAGAGTTATTGAAAAGAGTTATTGAAAAGAGTTATTGAAAAGAGTTATTGAAAAGAGTTATTGAAAAGGAGTTATTGAAAAGAGTTATTGAAAAGAGTTATTGAAAAGAGTTATTGAAAAGAGTTATTGAAAAGGGTTATTGAAAAGAGTTATTGAAAAGAGTTATTGAAAAGAGTTATTGAAAAGAGTTATTGAAAAGAGTTATTGAAAAGAGTTATTGAAAAGAGTTATTGAAAAGGGTTATTGAAAAGAGTTATTGAAAAGGGTTATTGAAAAGGGTTATTGAAAAGAGTTATTGAAAAGGGTTATTGAAAAGAGTTATTGAAAAGGGTTATTGAAAAGAGTTATTGAAAGAGTTATTGAAAAAGTTATTGAAAAGAGTTATTGAAAGAGTTATTGAAAAAGTTATTGAAAGAGTTATTGAAAAAGAGTTATTGAAAAGAGTTATTGAAAAGAGTTATTGAAAAGAGTTATTGAAAAGAGTTATTGAAAAGAGTTATTGAAAAGGGTTATTTGAAAAGGGTTATTGAAAAGAGTTATTGAAAAGAGTTATTGAAAAGAGTTATTGAAAAGAGTTATTGAAAAGAGTTATTGAAAAGAGTTATTGAAAAGGGTTATTGAAAAGAGTTATTGAAAAGAGTTATTGAAAAGAGTTATTGAAAAGAGTTAAAGAGTTATTGAAAAGAGTTATTGAAAAGAGTTATTGAAAGAGTTATTGAAAAGAGTTATTGAAAAGAGTTATTGAAAAGAGTTATTGAAAAGGGTTATTGAAAAGAGTTATTGAGTTAAAGAGTTATTGAAAAGAGTTATTGAAAAGGGTTATTGAAAAGAGTTATTGAAAGGGTTATTGAAAGAGTTATTGAAAAGAGTTATTGAAAAAGAGTTATTGAAAAAGAGTTATTGAAAAAGGGTTATTGAAAAGGGTTATTGAAAAGAGTTATTGAAAAGAGTTATTGAAAAAGGTTATTGAAAGATGGTTATTAAAAAGGGTTATTGAAAAGAGTTATTGAAAAGAGTTATTGAAAAGAGTTATTGAAAAGAGTTATTGAAAAGGGTTATTGAAAAGAGTTATTGAAAAGAGTTATTGAAAAGAGTTATTGAAAAGAGTTATTGAAAAGAGTTATTGAAAAGGGTTATTGAAAAGAGTTATTGAAAAGAGTTATTGAAAAGAGTTATTGAAAAGAGTTATTGAAAAGAGTTATTGAAAAGGGTTATTGAAAAGAGTTATTGAAAAGAGTTATTGAAAAGAGTTATTGAAAAGGGTTATTGAAAAGAGTTATTGAAAAGAGTTATTGAAAAGAGTTATTGAAAAGAGTTATTGAAAAGAGTTATTGAAAAGAGTTATTGAAAAGAGTTATTGAAAAGAGTTATTGAAAAGAGTTATTGAAAAGGGTTATTGAAAGAGTTATTGAAAAGAGTTATTGAAAAGAGTTATTGAAAAGGGTTATTGAAAAGAGTTATTGAAAAGAGTTATTGAAAAGAGTTATTGAAAAGAGTTATTGAAAAGGGTTATTGAAAAGAGTTATTGAAAAGAGTTATTGAAAAGAGTTATTGAAAGAGTTATTGAAAAGAGTTATTGAAAAAGTTATTGAAAAGAGTTATTGAAAAGAGTTATTGAAAAGAGTTATTGAAAAGAGTTATTGAAAAGAGTTATTGAAAAGAGTTATTGAAAAGAGTTATTGAAAAGGGTTATTGAAAAGAGTTATTGAAAAGGGTTATTGAAAAAAAGAGTTATTGAAAAGAGTTATTGAAAAGGGTTATTGAAAAAGAGTTATTGAAAAGAGTTATTGAAAAGAGTTATTGAAAAAGGTTATTGAAAAGAGTTATTGAAAGGGTTATTGAAAAGAGTTATTGAAAGAGTTATTGAAAAGAGTTATTGAAAAGAGTTATTGAAAAGAGTTATTGAAAAGAGTTATTGAAAAGAGTTATTGAAAAAGAGTTATTGAAAAGAGTTATTGAAAAGAGTTATTGAAAAGAGTTATTGAAAAGAGTTATTGAAAAGGGTTATTGAAAAGAGTTATTGAAAAGAGTTATTGAAAAGAGTTATTGAAAAGGGTTATTGAAAAGAGTTATTGAAAAGGGTTATTGAAAAGAGTTATTGAAAAGAGTTATTGAAAAGAGTTATTGAAAAGGGTTATTGAAAAGAGTTATTGAAAAGGGTTATTGAAAAGAGTTATTGAAAAGAGTTATTGAAAAGAGTTATTGAAAAGAGTTATTGAAAAGAGTTATTGAAAAGGGTTATTGAAAAGAGTTATTGAAAAGGGTTATTGAAAAGAGTTATTGAAAAGAGTTATTGAAAAGAGTTATTGAAAAGGGTTATTGAAAAGAGTTATTGAAAAGAGTTATTGAAAAGGGTTATTGAAAAGAGTTATTGAAAAAAGAGTTATTGAAAAGAGTTATTGAAAAGGGTTATTGAAAAGAGTTATTGAAAAGAGTTATTGAAAAGAGTTATTGAAAAGAGTTATTGAAAAGGGTTATTGAAAAGAGTTATTGAAAAGAGTTATTGAAAAAAGAAAAGTTATTGAAAAGGGTTATTGAAAAGAGTTATTGAAAAGGGTTATTGAAAAGAGTTATTGAAAAAGTGGTTATTGAAAAGAGTTATTGAAAAGAGTTATTGAAAAGAGTTATTGAAAAGATTTATTGAAAAGGGTTATTGAAAAGAGTTATTGAAAAGAGTTATTGAAAAGAGTTATTGAAAAGAGTTATTGAAAAGAGTTATTGAAAAGAGTTATTGAAAAAGAGTTATTGAAAAGAGTTATTGAAAAGAGTTATTGAAAAGAGTTATTGAAAGAGTTATTGAAAAGAGTTATTGAAAAGAGTTATTGAAAAGAGTTATTGAAAAGGGTTATTGAAAAGGGTTATTGAAAAGAGTTATTTAAAAGAGTTATTGAAAAGAGTTATTGAAAAGGGTTATTGAAAAGGGTTATTGAAAAGGGTTATTGAAAAAGGGTTATTGAAAAGAGTTATTGAAAAGAGTTATTGAAAAGAGTTATTGAAAAGGGTTATTGAAAAAGGGTTATTGAAAAGAGTTATTGAAAAAGTTATTGAAAAGAGTTATTGAAAAGAGTTATTGAAAAGAGTTATTGAAAAGGGTTATTGAAAAGAGTTATTGAAAAGAGTTATTGAAAAGGGTTATTGAAAAGGGTTATTGAAAAGAGTTATTGAAAAGAGTTATTGAAAAGAGTTATTGAAAAGAGTTATTGAAAAGGGTTATTGAAAAATTGAAAAGAGTTATTGAAAAGAGTTATTGAAAAGGGTTATTGAAAAGAGTTATTGAAAAGAGTTATTGAAAAGGGTTATTGAAAAGAGTTATTGAAAAAAGAGTTATTGAAAAGAGTTATTGAAAAGGGTTATTGAAAAAGGGTTATTGAAAAGAGTTATTGAAAAGAGTTATTGAAAAGGGTTATTGAAAAGAGTTATTGAAAAGGGTTATTGAAAAGAGTTATTGAAAAGGGTTATTGAAAAGAGTTATTGAAAAGAGTTATTGAAAAGGGTTATTGAAAAGAGTTATTGAAAAGGGTTATTGAAAAGAGTTATTGAAAAGAGTTATTGAAAAGGGTTATTGAAAAGAGTTATTGAAAAGAGTTATTGAAAAGGGTTATTGAAAAGAGTTATTGAAAAGGGTTATTGAAAAGAGTTATTGAAAAGAGTTATTGAAAAGAGTTATTGAAAAGAGTTATTGAAAAGAGTTATTGAAAAGAGTTATTGAAAAGAGTTATTGAAAAGAGTTATTGAAAAGAGTTATTGAAAAGGGTTATTGAAAAGAGTTATTGAAAAGAGTTATTGAAAAGGGTTATTGAAAAGAGTTATTGAAAAGAGTTATTGAAAAGAGTTATTGAAAAGAGTTATTGAAAAGGGTTATTGAAAAAAGTTATTGAAAGAGAGTTATTGGAAAGGGTTATTGAAAAGAGTTATTGAAAAGAGTTATTGAAAAGGAGTTATTGAAAAGGGTTATTGAAAAGAGTTATTGAAAAGAGTTATTGAAAAGAGTTATTGAAAAGAGTTATTGAAAAGAGTTATTGAAAGAGTTATTGAAAAGGGTTATTGAGTTAAAAGAGTTATTGAAAAGGTTATTGAAAAGAGTTATTGAAAAAGTTATTGAAAAGAGTTATTGAAAAGAGTTATTGAAAAGAGTTATTGAAAAGGGTTATTGAAAAGAGTTATTGAAAAGAGTTATTGAAAAGAGTTATTGAAAAGAGTTATTGAAAAGGGTTATTGAAAAGAGTTATTGAAAAGAGTTTTTGAAAAGAGTTATTGAAAAGAGTTATTGAAAAAGGGTTATTGAAAAGAGTTTTTGAAAAGAGTTATTGAAAAGAGTTATTGAAAAGAGTTATTGAAAAGGGTTATTGAAAAGAGTTATTGAAAAGAGTTATTGAAAAGGTTATTGAAAAGAGTTACTGAAAAGAGTTATTGAAAAGGGTTATTGAAAAGGGTTATTGAAAAGGGTTATTGAAAAGAGTTATTGAAAGGAGTTATTGAAAAGAGGTTATTGAAAAGAGTTATTGAAAAGGGTTATTGAAAAGAGTTGCTTGAAAAGAGTTATTGAAAAGAGTTATTGAAAAGAGTTATTGAAAAGGGTTATTGAAAAGAGTTATTGAAAAGAGTTATTGAAAAGAGTTATTGAAAAGGGTTATTGAAAAGAGTTATTGAAAAGAGTTATTGAAAAGAGTTATTGAAAAAAGAGTTATTGAAAAGAGTTATTGAAAAGGGTCATTGAAAAAGAGTTATTGAAAAGAGTTATTGAAAAGAGTTATTGAAAAGAGTTATTGAAAAGAGTTATTGAAAAGAGTTATTGAAAAGGAGTTATTGAAAAGAGTTATTGAAAAGAGTTATTGAAAAGAGTTATTGAAAAGAGTTATTGAAAAGAGTTATTGAAAAGGGTTATTGAAAAGAGTTATTGAAAAGGGTTATTGAAAAGAGTTTATTGAAAAGAGTTATTGAAAAAGGGTTATTGAAAAGCGGTTATTGAAAAGGGTTATTGAAAAGAGTTATTGAAAAGGGTTATTGAAAAGAGTTATTGAATAGGGTTATTGAAAAGAGTTATTGAAAAGGGTTATTGAAAAGAGTTATTGAAAAGAGTTATTGAAAAGGGTTATTGAAAAGGGTTACTGAAAAGAGTTGTTGAAAAGGGTTATTGAAAAGAGTTATTGAAAACAGTTGTTGAAAAGAGTTATTGAAAAGGGTCATTGAAAAGGGTTATTGAAAAGAGTTATTGCAAAAGTTATTGAAAAGGGTTATCGAAAAGAGTTATTGAAAAGGGTTGTTAAAGAGTTATTGAAAAGGGTTATTGAAAAGGGTTATTGAAAAGAGTTATTGAAAAAGAGTTATTGAAAAGGGTTATTGAAAAGAGTTATTGAAAAGGGTTACTGAAAAGAGTTGTTGAAAAGGGTTATTGAAAAGAGTTGTTGAAAAGGGTTATTGAAAAGGGTTATTGAAAAGAGTTATTGAAAAGAGTTATTGAAAAGAGTTATTGAAAGAGTTATTGAAAAGGGTTATTGAAAAGAGTTATTGAAAAGAGTTATTGAAAAGGGTTATTGAAAAGAGATATTGAAAAGAGTTATTGAAAAGAGTTATTGAAAAGAGTTATTGAAAAGAGTTATTGAAAATGGTTATTGAAAAGAGTTATTCAAAAGGGTTATTGAAAAGAGTTATTGAAAAGAGTTATTGAAAAGAGTTATTGAAAAGAGTTATTGAAAAGGGTTATTGAAAAGAGTTATTGAAAGAGTTATTGAAAAGGGTTATTGAAAAGGGTTATTGAAAAGAATTATTAAAAAGGGATATTTAAAAGAGTTATTGAAAAGAGTTATTGAAAAGGGTTATTGAAAAGAGTTATTGAAAAGGGTTATCGAAAAGGGTTATTGAAAAGAGTTATTGAAAAGGGTTTTTGAAAAGGGTTATTGAAAAGAGTTTTTGAAAACGGTTATTGAAAAGAGTTATTGAAAAGAGTTATTGAAAAGGGTTATTTAAAAGGGTCATTGAAAAGAGTTATTGAAAAGAGTTTTTGAAAAGGGTTATTGAAAAGGTTGTTGAAAAGAGTTATTTAAAAGGGTTATTGAAAAGAGTTATTGAAAAGAGTTATTGAAAAGAGTTATTGAAAAGAGTTATTGAAAAGAGTTATTGAAAAGGTTTATTGAAAAAGGTTATTGAAAAGAGTTATTGAAAAAGTTATTGAAAAGAGTTATTGAAAAGAGTTATTGAAAAGGGTTATTGAAAAGAGTTATTGAAAAGGGTTATTGAAAAGGGTTATTGAAAAGAGTTATTGAAAAGGGTTATTGAAAAGAGTTATTGAAAAGAGTTATTGAAAAGAGTTATTGAAAAGAGTTATTGAAAAGAGTTATTGAAAAGAGTTATTGAAAAGGGTTATTGAAAAGAGTTATTGAAAAGGGTAATTGAAAAGAGTTATTGAAAAGAGTTATTGAAAAGAGTTATTGAAAAGAGTTATTGAAAAGAGTTATTGAAAAGAGTTATTGAAAGAGTTACTGAAAAGGGTTATTGAAAAGAGTTATTGAAAAGATTTATTGAAAAGGGTTATTGAAAAGGGTTATTGAAAAGGGTTATTGAAAAGAGTAATTGAAAAGGGTTATTGAAAAGAGTTATTGAAAAGGGTTATTGAAAAGAGTTATTGAAAAGAGTTATTGAAAAGAGTTATTGAAAAAGGTTATTGAAAAGAGTTATTGAAAAGAGTTATTTAAAAGAGTTATTGAAAAGAGTTATTGAAAAGAGTTATTGAAAAGGGTTATTGAAAAGAGTTATTGAAAAGGGTTATTGAAAAGGGTCATTGAAAAGAGTTATTGAAAAGAGTTATTGAAAAGGGTTATTGAAAAGGGTTATTGAAAAGAGTTATTGAAAAGGGTTATTGAAAAGAGTTATTGAAAAGGGTTATTGAAAAGAGTTATTGAAAAGAGTTATTGAAAAGGGTTATTGAAAAGGGTTATTGAAAAGAGTTATTGAAAAGAGTTATTGAAAAAGGTTATTGAAAAGAGTTGTTGAAAAGAGTTATTGAAAAGGGTTATTGAAAAGAGTTATTGAAAAGGGTTATTGAAAAGAGTTATTGAAAAGGGTTATTGAAAAGAGTTATTGAAAAGAGTTATTGAAAAGAGTTATTGAAAGAGTTATTGAAAATGGTTATTGAAAAGAGTTATTCAATAACTCTTTCAATAACTCTTTTCCATAACTCTTTCAATAACCCTTTCAACAACTCTTTTCAATCAATCAATCATAAAATTTATATAGCGCCTCTTCAAGGGCTCTTCAGAGGCGCTCCCAAGCCAGGCCTGATCATACAGAAAAGTCTTCAATTGGGCGTAGAAGGAAGCCGAGTGAATGCGAGGAGATAACCGAAGGAAAGAAGGCAAGACATTCCACGCTGTCGGACCAACAACAGAGAATGCTCGGCGCTGCATAGTAGCAGTGCGGGCATGTGGAACCAAGAAGTCGCCCCGAGAAGAGGAACGGAGGGCTGAGCGACCCTTAAGAGAAGAAGAGAGAGTGAAGATGGTGCACAAGTAGCGAGGAGCTGAACCCAAGACGCTTTGCCAGACGAGAGGCTTAAGACGGGCTCCCTTTTTCATCCTCGGCCAAACTCAGCGTTTGGACAGGCTCTTTCGTCATCCAAGGCCAAACTCAGGTTTTGGACCGGCTCTCTTCTTCATCCTCGGCCAAACTCAGCCTTTGGCCGGGCTCTTTCGTTATCGTCAGCCAAACTCAGGCTTTGGCCAGGCTCTTTCGTTATCCTCGGCCAAATTCAGCCTTTGGCCGGACTCTCTTAGTCATCCTCGGTCAAACTCAGCGTTTGGTCGGGCTCTCTTCGTCGTCCTTGGCCAAGGTCAGCTTTTGACAAGGCTCTTTCGTCATCCTCGGCCATACTCAGGCTTTGGCCGTGTTCTCTTCTTCATCCTCGGCCACTAAATCATCGCTAAGCGTTTGCCCAGGCTCTTTCGTCATCATCGCCAAAGGCTGAGTTTGGCCGAGGATGATGAAAGAGCCTGGCCAAAGGCTGGCCTTGGCCACGGATATCAAAGAGAGTCCGGTCAAAGGCTGAGTTTGGCCGAGGATGGCGAAAGAGCCTGGCAAAAGGCTGACCTTGGCCAAGGATGACGAAGAGAGCTTGGCCAAAGGCTGAGTTTAGCTGAGGATGACGAGGAAAGCTCGAACATGAGGATGATGAAGAAAGCTCCACCAAAGGCTGAGCTTGGCCGAGGATGACGAAAGAGTCCGGTAAAACCATGAAGTTGGTTGAGGACGACGAGGAGAGCCCGGCCAAAGGCTGAATTTGGCCGAGGATGACGAAGAGAGCCTGGCCATAGCTTGAGTTTGGACGAGGATGACGAGGAGAGCCCGACCTCTTCGTCATCCTTGGCCAAGCTTAGGATTTGGCCGGGCTTTCTTCGTTATCCACGCGAGCGGGGGGCAGGAAGCAATCCCTGGGGAAGTGCCAGGATTCCCAAGGATCCAGAGCATGGTAATCCTCGGGGTGGTCATGATGAACAGTGAACACATCGGCCTTTAAATGCATGTAAACCGCATATGTGTCCAAGCTAGACAGTCGATATATGCTCTGCGCATCATGACGACACATGGCCTTGCAGGACCATTGCTACATGATGTTGTGCGAATGACCACTGTGGCCCGTTTGTTATACGCGTCACCGGTATGGTGGCGTTTTGTGGGACAGCAGGAGCGCAATAGACTACAGTCCGTCATGGATAGCTAGTCTGGTCCGACCACGCTACCTACCAGAGGGTAACCCAACATTAGAACAGCTGTATAGAATGGCAGATGGGAACCTCTTTACTGCTGCCTTGGCGGACCCGGGCCATGCTCCGAACCCGCTCCTCCCTCATGTAAAGACACTCCCTTATTCCCTGCGTCCCAGGCCGCATGACCGAATTGTCCCGCGGGCTGACAACTTCATCGTTTTTCTCATTAAGTCTTAATGAGAAAAACGTTTTTAACAAGAATGCTTTATAATGTGTAAGTAATTTCATGTAAACCAAAGTGCGGTTATGCAGTTGGATAAATAAAGACTATGCTTACTTACTTTCGATTCGAATGTAGACACTATAACTTAGCAGCACAAATAGGAATGGTTAAGAATATTGCTGGTTCCGACTTACCACAAACGGTCCCAGAACTCCTATCCAATCGATTATATAACCACGCAATATATCATATATAATATGGATAAATCTTCTGCGGCGGAAAATTCCGCCGCACAAGTAACATTTTCGACACAATTCTGCGGCGGAAGCGCTTTGCGCATGCGCAACCTTCGGCATGCGCATTGTTCAAAATGCGGTATACTTCCTATAAATTGGCATCGTGAGGGTCGGTTAGGGTCAGGTTTGGCCTCGTGAGTGTCGGTTAGGGTCAGGTTAAGCGCTGTTGACGGTCGGTTAGGGTCAGTGTTAGGGTTAGAGTTGTTTTTAGATAAAATGTCCAAAATATTGGACATTTTATATTCATTTTATATTTTTATATTCTCCGCCGCAGAAGTAAATTTTCGCGGGTTGCGTGGCGGCATTTTCCGCCGCAGAAGCACCACGCATATAATATAATAAGAACATAAATAGAAGCCTATAGACTTGTATGGCTTTTTAATCGAATTGCTGATAGAGTGATACTGCAAAATGTTTTCCCACTTGGTTTTTCAGAAATGCAGTATGTAAAAGACAAGGCCACAGAGACCCTAACCAACACGGACGATACGTTGGAAGCAGCCATAAACAACAAAGTCGAGCTCCAAGAAGACAACTGAACTGGGGGAGGGAGAGTAAACGTCTTTAAGCTGGTATAGTTTCTAATAAAAAGTCAAAAAGAATTTATTCTAGTAGCACTATCGTTTCCTGAGCAAATCAATTAATACACAGTGCAAATAAACACCTACATGTATCTACCTATGAGTGGCGTTATTTACTAAATGATATAATATGGGCTTATCTGATCCTTCAGTTAACTTCAGTCTTGCTTCAACGGCACCGCAGTTAGGTTCGTAGAGAATCGTAGAAACTAGTTTCAGTGAAGGAACAGGTTCCTTCGATAGGTATGTATTTCGGCGAAGGTGAGTCTTCTTCTGAAGCGACGCGGCGAAGGCATAAATTCGTAGCGATGCCTCATGCTCCAAACACCTCTTCAAACGTCTAAGTTGCTATTGAATAGGATCGTCACGACAACCAACAACAAGCCGGCATCAGACAAAATCGTATCGCTTGCTTTAGAGTTGCTGTACGATGTCTAAACAATCCTTCGTAAACGTCCGCAGTTCAAATCAACCACACGCAGAAACGATGACAACTCAACCGTTCTACGCTTCCAAGTAGACATTCGAAAGGATCGCTCGCCAACGTCTTTCACGCTAACGACTACTTCCAGATTCTATTAAAAGTCCACCACAACGATGTTATCATCCCTCGCAAGTTGCATAGTCATCCCGAACTTTGAAACAGACGATTCATCTACCGAAAACGTCGTTCAACATCACATGAACGTCGCAAATCGACCGACTCCCTTGAACCATTTCGGTGAACCATTTGTCGTGACACCCTATTCAATGTCTCTTACGTCGTCAATGGTAACGCTTCAGTTAATTCATATTACGTCACGTTGCCGTTGCATCAGGTTTAACGGTTCATATGGCAGTTAATTGCGTTTTATATTGAAGCCACTCAACAATTAACTAACACCACTCGTAATTAACTATCTTATTCTAACCCTATAGATTAATTAATTAATTAAGTATGCTAACAATAGATTTGATAAGTTATATATCGCTACAAGATCAACGAAAGAACATTAAGGGACAGCTGCATCGGATTGGATGAGTTTTGCGTCGGCATAACATTATAATAATAATAATAATAATAATAATAATAATAATCTTTTTCTTTATTAAGCGCCTGACAAACGCACTGCGCTGTACATTTACATGTTATGCAATTGAAATCTTAACTACTAACAGAACAGACAGCCATGTAATACAACGGCGCTAATAGCAGCCTACAAAGCAAATCCGCCCAACGGGGGCTCGAACTCGGTACCTCTCGATCTCTGTGCCAGCTGTTATCCAAAGCGCCACGGGCCCCCCCGTTCATATTACGTCACGTTGCCGTTGCATCAGGTTTAACCTATGTTCATTGGTTCAGTATTTTTCGTTTTTTTAGTATTTTTATTGTTTGTCAGTCTGATGTTTATTATTATTATTATTATTATTATTATTATTATTATTATTATTATTATTATTATTATTATTATTATTATTATTATTATTATTTATTTATTTTATTTTTTTTGGGATACTTAGATGATCTGACATTGGGTGGTAGTAAGGAGACAGTGGCCGCCGATGTCCATCTGATTGCGCAGGAAGCAAAGAACCTGGGTTTGCTATTAAACCGCAGCAAATGCGAAATCTAATCAACTCAGTTACTATGAATTGAATAGGCTACAACGGCCACACATTGTCGTCGGCGAGATAGAGGAGTCTTTTATGCCGAGGATAATTCTCTCGACAACTATGGCTGTCTGTCAGTTACTAGCTAAAGGGACTGCTCTTATTTCTTTCTTATGGCATTGATCAGTATTCCGCATCTTCAGGCATGTTCGTGTAGCGTTGAATGAAACAACGCTACACGAATATGCCTGAAGATGCGGAATACTCATCAAAATACTGATCATTCTCTCTCTCTCTCTCTCTCTCTCTCTCTCTCTCTCTCTCTCTCTCTCTCTCTCTCTCTCTCTCTCTCTCTCTCTCTCTCTCTCTTGCGTCAGTCGTGCGCCAGCGATGATGCCTCAACAAGTCGTCTCCAAATCGCTCTATCACATGGTCACTCCTAAACATTTTGCCAACTTTCTAAGAGACATTGTTAAGATCGGGATAAGACAAATCCTACCGGGCATACGGCAATTTCAGGTTCTTACACCACCGACCCATGGGTGAATTGAATCTTACTGCACCAAATGCGGATTGAAATGGCGTACAGCGTATTCCTTCCTTTCGACCGGAACGTACGTCATCGGTGCATGACAGCCTTAACGGCGGATATTCGATGGCAATGGGTGATGATGAGAGGAAGTGACCATGGTTGGGTAGGAGTGGGGAGATTAAGTGGATCAAGGCTGGCTGTTGTCAGAGTAAATCACGATAATTATATTACTATTCCAACATCTGCGTCAGTGCTGCGTGTTTTTAAAACCGCAGAGTTATATTAATATCTGTGGCTGTCGCTGCAATTATAGCAATCGTACAAAAAGATGCAATGAACTAATCGCCCTGATTGTTTATTATATCATATTGCCTGTGTTGTCTTGCATTGCTGTCTGTTTTTTTCCAGTACATTCTCTTTGAATCTGTTTAATTCATTGTGTGCATACAGTTTCGCCAACTCCAGTGACACACTTTCAGAGAGCATCTTCTAGAAATTTTTATAAATATCTGCGTTTCTTTCTGTTTATTTTAATTGCATAATACCTCAGGAAATAAAACTAATTTCTGGAGACTATCGATGACACTTGAAACAGCTAATACTGATTCGTTTCTGGCAAGGAAAAGTCTCACGAAGAGCAACGACTTTGAAACGCTGAACGTTTAGTAAGAGGTTTTGAAACACCTGGCTCGCTTAAGCTACATCCCCGGAAATGAGACTGATAAGCTGCGTGCAAAATCTATGATGAACGCTTAACCGATACTATTGACGGAACCGAGGGTTATAGACTAAGCGAACGAAATTATATGTTGTAAGGAGTTGTCCAGTTACTGTTTAACGACGCTGTGTCATAAATAAGACATCACAATACAACACAATACAACTGTATTTGATATCGCCCTTCTTCCAAAGGTGGCCCAAAGCTCAGAAGTGCACACGCCTCGGCGGCGCAGATGCAATTATATTGCAGAGCAATTACTGTGCGCGAAGGTCTTGCTCACGGTACCTTACACAGTAACCGTCCCGGACGAGGATCGAACCCGTACTCTCCGCGTTACAGGTCAACCGCTCTAACCAGTCGGCCACCGTGCCACACTATATCTAGGCTTGGAGTATTAGTTTCAGTTTAACGACACTGTGTGATAACAAAGATCATTAGCGTCGCCCTCCTCCTTTATCCAGGCTTGGACTGGCACGCCAGAAAGCGAACAGTGGCGGAGTTACAAGG
This sequence comes from Aporrectodea caliginosa, assembly GCA_020284085.1. NCBI lineage: Eukaryota > Metazoa > Annelida > Clitellata > Crassiclitellata > Lumbricidae > Aporrectodea > Aporrectodea caliginosa. The sequence continues at coordinate 205,617 of JACEVL010000949.1, forward strand.
AGTGGGCTGCATTTGACGTTAATAGCCGCTGCCGTGATGAACTGCTGGAGTTGTTGGCGTGCAGAATTAGTCAAGGCGTCTGTCGTGGTGCATGGCATTCCGTATTAGACTGACGAGACTGCGCCTTGAGTGTCAGTTAATCAACAGGAGTCCTTCCAACAGTTCGATTTTTATTACTTACTATTATTATTTTATTACTCTGGAAGAATAAAAAATTAATGTTTGACTGAACGACAGCGAGTGCATGATAGTCTAGTGGATGTAGTGGTTAGGGTGCTGGACTGTCAATTGCGAAGTCTGCTGCAATAATACTACCCGCATCGAACGCGTCTATAAATTGCGTAACTGACTGTATAGGCCCCTACGCTGTCGGCTGGAAGATCAGACGGCGCGTAAAGGAACTGCTCGAGTGCTCGACCGTCCTCATAATGTCTTGGCCATGAAAGCCTACGTCTTTCACTTTGCGCCCATGAAGTGTGCCTCTCAGAGTATGTTTAAGAGATCGTACTTTCATCACTAAGCTCCCCAGTTGGGTTCACAGCACAGCCATTCTCGGCAATGATCTATAAGAACACCTGTTTTGAAAACTGCATTAAAAGTGAGACTTCTACAGAGCAATATTTGCTCAGAAGGGTGACTTTCGGGATACCTAAAACCAACACTCCAACCTAAGCTTCTCAGCGAAGATTGGGCAGCTTAAGCTTGCTCCAGAAGATTGAATATTTCCAGGACGCTTGGCGATTCAGACATGCAATTAACTTGAGGGTCGGAGAGTGGTCAAGCTGACCCACCGCGTCAACAGTTTTATTACGAATGGGATTGAGTTTCTGGCATGGGGTCGTGTATCATAAGGTCACAGAAAGATGTTTATTATTTCACTTTGTTTTCGAGACGCTGTTTATGAATCTGTATAGAGGCCAGCGATAGAGACGGACAAATAGGCAGATTTCTCATTTCAGCGCTATATTTTGGTCTAGTTTCATACATCAACAGATTATTAAAAGCGCCGAATGTAATAATCCATCGGTACAGAATTAAGTAAGAAATGTAGGTCTGCTGAGCATAACGCTATATAAATATAACGTATTAACCATGTAAACACAAACTTGGATTCGCTTGTAAAGCAAATGGCCTTGTAAATCTATAAATAAACATGCATGTTTGCAAGCGTCCGATTTAGTTTCATGCTGGCAGATAGGTAGAAATTGATAGGAATGTATGCGTGTTTACAAGAGTCCATATGTCATATTCAGGCCCTGTTTATTGTTTCGTCTGGGTACCTCGTTAATCCGTCTGGTCCCCTTATATCGGTATCATCAAACGCCGATCTCGCAGTTAATCAGCTCTTAGACTTAGCCTCTAATTAGCCTAGAGTTCAGATTGCTGTTGACGATAATATTTCTGATGACCAGGTGCTCCCTCTGCCACATCCTCTCCCTCATATAGGTCCTATTTGTTTTCGTTATATAATAATTATCATCGTTTAATAGAACAGACTGACAAACCGCATAATAGAAAGGCAGTTGACAAATATATATACGAGGTACAGTTGCTGATGGGTACTTTACCGTTCGTTGCCTGCTTCTTCTCCTCCTTTTCCTCTCCTCCTTTTCCTTCTCCTCCTCCTCTTTTCTTCGTCTGTCTCTTTCCTCCTCATCCTCTTCTTTAGATTTTTCTTCTTCTCTTCCTCCTAGTCTTCTTTTCCTCTTCTTCTCATCTCCTCCTCCTCTTTTTCCTCTCCTCCTCCTCTCCTCCTCCTTTTCCTCCTCTCTCCTCCTCCTCTTTTTTCCTCTCCTCCTCCTCCTCCTCTTTTTCCTCTCCTCCTCCTCTCCTCCTCCTCCTCTTTTCTTCGTCTGTCTTTTCCCTCCTCGTCCTCTTCTTTATATATTTCTTCTACTCTTCCTCTTAGTCTTCTTTTCCTCTTCGTCTCCTCCTCTTCTCCTTCTCTTTTTCCTCTTCTAATTCTCCTCCAAAGAACTAAGTCTCCCCTCAAAATCTTCACATTCGGAATCCTATAAATCGGTGCAACGTAAACCAGCCCCCAGTTGGCATTCTCCTCAACATCCTGCTTGTCTAGTGGTTCGAGTGCTGGACTGTCAACCGAGATGTTAGGAGTTCAACTTCCCCGCCAGGGCAATAATTTATTTCGAGATTTCTGCCCCCCCCCTGCACCGTCTAACATTCTACCAGATTATTTACTTTAGGCCTACTTTTAACTGATTTGCTTTGCAACATGTGAATAGGCCTACGTGTTAACAAGACTGTTTAGTTTTAGGCATATCATGGTGCAGGGCTTTTTAGCGTGCAGTTCTACACAAAATGTGCAGTTCTAAATCAATTTGTGCAACTGTAAAAGCATTTTTGTGCAGTGAAAAATTGCTAAAAAAGGTCATCGTCATCCAATTGGGAAAAATTTACCATGGGTTTTTGAAAAAGAGAGAAGAGGTTGTGCAGTTCTAAAAATTCCTTTAAAAAAGCCCTGTCATGGTGGTATGAGATTAAATTGCGATTAGTATTAACGCTGTTGGTATGACCGCTGAGCAGCAGGTGCAATACTACACGGGACATGATGATCAGCAATAATTACTGGTGATGTTAATTAATAGTAGCCTTTGTGTATGTAAGTTGTGAAGCGGTGTGTCTTCCTGCTTGATAAATAAACGAATATATCATCATCATCAATTCAAATAACATTCGTCTGAAACGTTACAGCGATTTATGTATTGTTTCAGTAAACACGAATGGTCATTTTCGCATAGGATATTTATTTTAATCTGAAGTCCCACACCTGGAGATGAAACCGTGTAGGGCCTATCATCTGTTTATGCGCCGCCCAGACAGCCACCTTGTTTTGAGCATAAATACGATCCTTGTTGCTGTCAACAAGAATGTCAGCCAGCACACAGGTTTGATAAAATTAATTATCAGAAGAACAACAGAATTATAATGTAAGCTGCAATACAAATGGAGCCTTAGAACAACTAATTTGGTCGAAGGTTGGGATTTACAGCATACAAGCTACTTTTCCATTGCCAACATTGCATGCTTTAGACGATCATGCAAGATAACCGTAATCGTTAACTTAAAATTTCTAAAGCATCACGTGAAAGCTGAGTGCAGGCATCAGATTAATCACGAAAGCTGAAGGCTTTAAAAGAAAGACGTGCACTTGCAAACGACTCAGTAGAAGTCATTGCTGCTGTTCAACTTCCAAGAGATAGGCTATTGGGTTATGAAAGAAAAGCAAACGAGGATAACTAAAGGTTACTCTTCCTTCAAAATAATAAGTTAGGCCTACGTGCATAGTATTGCTTTAATCTCGGGCTAGCATTGGTCCATAGGCTACATAGCCTGATAATAATTTTCGTTTCTGCAATAAACCGGTTGGGGACCTTAAATGCATGGCGTGGCACACATTCAAACTGGCAGCCATCAATCAATCAACGAATATTCTTTTATTCGTTAATGCAAGCTGTCAGACGCAACTTGTTAGAGACAGAAATGTCTAATATCACATTGGAAGTCCAGATTCTTACCAGCTAATGTTGGTAAGAAGATGGTCACCCATCTGGTTTATTAGGACTAAGGGCGAGCTATTGGTCCCTCGGGCCCGCTCCTCGGTCAGACAGCGTCGAGCCTTCTCGGTTGTTGGCCCCCTCCACTTTGGAATATACTCTCCCTTGCATTACGCTTACTGCCCCGGAATAATTTGCCTGCTTTCTACCAACTGCTAAAGTCCTTTCTGTTTGGCCGTGGCTGGGCTGGGAGCGCCTCTGAGTAGGCTTCTTGAAGAGGCGCTATATAAATCTCCGGAATGAATGAATGAATGAATGAATAATGAGCGAAGGAGATAACAAAAATAAGACAATGTCAAAATACATCCTTTTTTAAGGACTCGTGAGATAAAATTGCAATCGTCTTTGGGTGGGAGAGTAAAGCTATGTGGCCTAGTGGCAGTGCTGAGGTGATAGCCGTGGTGAAAGATCTCACCCTACTATTTCATTGACGAATGAGAAGCGTCGAGACCATAAAATAATAACAAATTAATGACTGCCGCTCTACAAAAACGTGTATAATGTTACAGGCAATTTGTAAAATCAGGGATTTTGTAAAAATGCCTGAAATTTGTAGGCAATTTGTAAAATCCCAATTCACTCAGGCACTAAGTGAATTGGGGATTCTACAAATTGCCTACAAATTTCATGCATTTCACAAAATCCCTGATTTTACAGATTGCCTGTAAGGCTGTAACATATATACACCGACCGGTCGCCGTCATACACTTCACTCCAATTCACACTTACACAGTTCCACTGACAACGTCGTTACTTAGATACAGAAGAGATAGAGCTGGAGAGGTGACATTCCTGTCTACAGACAGGAATGCCTGTTGCACGCAGGACTATATAATGACCCTTTAATTACCACCGTTAATTGGCTTGTCTTTTTCTCAGAAGTGTGAAAAGAGTCTGCCTGTTCGGGGATACCGAAATAATACTCCGGCCATGGCCTGTAGCACGCAGGACTAATGACTCATTAATTACCACCGTTAATTGGACCACTTGACGGGAACAGATGCATCGGTCCATGACCGTATTGCACTCAGTTTTTCCACTAGTAGCAAACTACAATTCTCGACTCCACAGAATAAATGTTTCGCAAAAAAGTCGTTAGATTAATAGCTGGCTCCCCTGTAATTCTCACACGAAGCAATTATTCATGCAGCTCGGGATTTTAACCTTCGCAGGACGAAGACATTTTACGATACACGGAGGACGAAGAGGGGTAATTTTTTACCCCAAAGCAATTTTTAATATCTCAGCTCATAGGTAAGGTACAATAAAAAATGAAGTATCAATTCTAATAGTTCTAAGGTCAAGGAATCGATCTATCCTAGTGAGAATAGTCTGTTAATACCACTTTCCAAGATGGCGCCAAGATGGCCGCCAAAACACAGAAATATGCATATTTCCGCTCATAGGTATGCTACAATGACAAATGAACCCTCAAATTTCATAGTTCCGAGGTCATTTATCGTAGTGAGAATAGTCTGTCAATACCACTTTCCATCTTGGAAAGTGCACTCATAAAATTATTGCAACTATTGAAATCGAATTCCACGGTAGATTCAGTACTTTATTTCTGATTACAGGTTACTTATGAAAAATATCTTTGAAAAATGCATATTCACCATGAACGAATAATTAACGACGTCGAGGACAACAAGGGGTACTTTTTTTTTTTTGTTACCTAAAAAAGACACTTTGAACTCAAAAATCTTCTTCCCACAACATGACATTTTCCTGGTTTTGGTGTCAGAATATGTTGTATCAGGTCAGGTTTTTGAGAAACACATGGAACGTCAAGATTTTAACTGCCAACGGTTGCTCCGCAATCAGCATTCAAACACCCCTGGGGTAATTATTTACCCCTCTCCGTCCTGCGAAGGTTAAAAGTTGCACTGTTCAAACAACTGCAGATTAATGAATTCATGCATCGATATACTTGCAACACATTGCCCAGCTCCCATGCCAACTTCTATAGCCTAACCTCGGACATTCACTCACTTAACACAAGAATCTTAGCTTCATACAGAAGTGACTTTTACTTAGAGAACTGACAGTCGCTTTTCTCGAAAACCTGTGTTGGTCCAGAGGAATGGAACTGAATACCCCAAGACCTCCGCAGTATCTCAAATTTAAAGCTATCTGAACATCAGTTACGCCTATTGATAATTCATCAGATTAGTTGGGTTCTAACTTCTAACCTAACCCCCCCGCCATTCTCTTTGTTTTTTCTTAGTTAAGGTTGCAACGCTTTTTAGGCTACTTGTAAACTATGTTAATAATTGTACAAATGTACTAAGATACTTATTATGAATACACTGTGCTAGATAACCTCGATCTGTTAATCATCTAGCAACAGACTATAGGCCTAGGTGGCCCTAACCAGCGGAACTCTGGCCCCTTCTGGGTTCCCTTTTGTGACTAAAAGTAAATTTTTGATCTTTGTTCTTTGTACAGCGAGATGTTACCTTGTCTATGTTTGGAGCAATAACCTTACGTGGTTTAATATGGTTATATTGAACACCACATGGATACCATCGACAGCAGGCTATAATCTATTTTCAGGAACATTCTAAAATTTCTTGAGTTTCATAATAATGTTCGTTAAAATTTGTTGTCCATAGTGAAATCTATGCACTAAGTAAATTTCTTTTTAAAATCTTGCAAACCATTTTTCTCAAAAACCTGACGTGATACAAAAATTCTAGAGAACACCACTGGATTCAGCGTGCCAAAATCTATATAGAACAGCTAAAGTTTTTAGGCAACAAAAAAAAGTTAAAATTTGTTGTCCAGTGTTAACGACGTCGAGGACGAAGAGGGGTAAATTTTTACCCCAAGACACTTTGAACTCAAAATCTTCTTCCCCAACATGACATTTTCCTGGTTTTGGTGTCAGAATATGTCACCGGTATTAACTTGTAAACACATGGAACGTCAAATTATAACTGCCAACGGTTGCTCCGCAATCAGCATTCAAACACCCCTGGGGTAATTATTTACCCCTCTCCGTCCTGCGAAGGTTAAAAGTTGCACAAATCAAACAACTGCAGATTAATGAATTCATGCATCGATATACTTGCAACACATTGCCTAGCTCCCATGCCAACTTCTATAGCCTAACCTCGGACATTCACTCACACAACACAAGAATCTTAGCTTCATACAGAAGTGAGTTTGCACGTACAAACACTCGTAAATTCTCGATCAGACTGTGTTGGTCCAGAGGAATGGAACACAATACCCCAAGACCTCCGCAGTATCTCAAATTTAAAGCTATCTGAACATCAGTTACGCCTATTGATAATTCATCAGATTAGTTGGGTTCTAACTTCTAACCTAACCCCCCCGCCATTCTCTTTGTTTTTTCTTAGTTAAGGTTGAACGCTTTGTAGGCTACTAGTAGCCTATGTTAATAATTGTACAAATGTACTAAGATACTTATTATGAATACACTGTGCTAGATAACCTCGATCTGTTAATCATCTAGCAACAGACTATAGGCCTAGGTGGCCCTAACCAGCGGAACTCTGGCCCCTTCTGGGTTCCCTTTTGTGACCAACAAATCTTTGATCTTTGTTCTTTGTACAGCGAGATGTTACCTTGTCAATGTTTGGAGCAATAAATTAATGGTTTAATATGGTTATATTGAATCTTCATAGATACCATCGACAGCAGGCTATAGGCTATTTTCAGGAACATTCTAAAATTTCTTGAGTTTCATAATAATGTTCGTTAAGACAGTGTGATTCTCCTTACAGATTTTATTTTAGTTATAGTTACAGTTATAGTTAATGGTTTTTATTTTAGTTATAGTTATAGTTATAGTTAGTAATGTTTTTTAGTTATAGCTATAGTTATAGTTAATGGATTTTTATTTTAGTTAATTTTAGTTACTACTTAGTTACAATAATTAAGGCTATAGGCAAAATTGTGCGTATTAACACGCTGTTTCACAATTTGCTCAGAGTTTTGAAAGCCTTTGAAGTATGGGTTCATTCAGCTTCATGAATACACGACTTTCCAAAGTAACTGACAAATTGCATAAACTTAATAAAAATATCACATTTTTCGATTTCATTTATGTAGAATCGTCCATATTGGACTTCCTATTTTTATTTTTGTATTAACGAAAATAAAGATGAATTTTTCGTTATTGTTATTTTCGTTATAGTTATAGTTATAGTTAATGATATATTTTAGTTATAGTTATAGTTATCGTTAACGAAATCATTTATTTTCGTTAACGAACATTTTCGTTATCGTTATCGTTAACGAGAATCACACTGCGTTAAGACAAATAGAACAGATGCCCAAGTAAACTCTGCGTCAGGGCCGGATTAACAAATGTGGTGGCCCCGTTCGGTAAAAACTGTGGGGGCCCAGCCCCATAGAATCACAAGAAACGTACACTTAAAACATGTTATCAGAGGCGGATTAAGGCATGTTCGACATGTTCGGGCGAACAGGGGCCCCCACACTTCAGGGGCCCCCACACATTCAACAGAAATTTTATAATAATTTTTTAATAATATTATAAATTATTATAATTTTTTTATAATATTTTATAATTATTATTTGCTAAGTCTAATAGTAAAAATGAGCAAGAAACTCAGAATAAATTATTCGAAACTGTTCATTTTAACATAATACAAAAACACAACTTTTGCACATAATATATTAAAGTTTCATTAATTATCAGGCAGATTCGTCTCAAAATCAGCCGAAAATGAAATGATTCAATTTGCTGACCTAGGAAAGTCATTTGCTCATGAACAGACACATGAAACATCACCAGAACAGTTACTGTTCCTGTGCCAGTTAATCGCAAAAAAGAGACTCATCATCACTCATGGACAGCTTAAAACATGTTGAGATAGCACTGCGAATACATCATTGTTCTGATGATGACAGATTACGGCAGTGAACGTTCGTTTTCAAAAATTGATTCAACACAGACTGAGAACGTCAATGTCGGAAGACAGACTCGTTAGTTTGACATTGTTGAGCACAGAAAGTGACATACAATACAATACAGTACGATACTTAAAAAATTCATAAATGCACATTGAAGCCGGGCAACCAATAATAGAGTGACTCATGGTAAAAGAATATTACAATTGCAGGCTTACCACAATACAGAAAATAAAAATAGGCCTAATAGGCCATGGCTAGTAATATAGTCTTAACTGATTGATCACAGTGTTTGCAGTTTACATTTTGTAGCAAAACCAACAGAGAGTTAAGAGCAACAACACAAAATTTAATTATGAATTGACAATGACAATCAATATCGCTCAAATTATCATGGAATTTACACACATAGTGTCACATACTTTGCGAGCCTTTTGGCTTGCAAATTCATCAGTTAGGTTATGTCGTCAAAATGTAGTTCACGTTCAGGAGCAAACGACAGCTTTGCTCTACTTCTGACTCAGCATAACTGAAAACACTGATACACTGCCTTATTCTGACGCGATTTGACTATTGAAAAGTCTCGGTACTATTTGGTCTCCCTGAATGCACACTGCTTCTTCTAACTAGAATACTGCATCAGGCTGCAAGGTTGTGTCTTGGACTCTCTGACCGAAACCATATCACACCTGCTCTTCGTTCTCTACATTGGCTTCCTGTCTGTGAGCGTGTCCGCTTCAAGCTAAAGGCCGCTCCTGTCTTCGATCAGCATCTGCTGGAAAGTACGCCTACATGTATGTTGTTCCTGGTACACGTCTTGTCTTGTCACAGTTGTCGGAAGTGTCTGGAACTCTACTTCCACATGTTCGCTCTAAACTGAAACCTTGCCTCTTCCAGTCTACCTACGGCTATTAATGGTTGCCCGGCTTCAATGTGCATTTCTGAATTTTTTAAGTATCGTACTGTATTGTATTGTATGTCACTTTCTGTGCTCAACAATGTCAAACTAACGAGTCTGTCTTCCGACATTGACGTTCTCAGTCTGTGTTGAATCAATTTGGGTTTTGAAAACGAACGTTCACTGCCGTAATCTGTCATCATCAGAACAAGATGTATTCGCAGTGCTATCTCAACATTTTGAAAGCTGTCCATGAGTGATGATGAGTCTCTTTTTTGCGATTAACTGGCAAAGGAACAGTAACTGTTCTGGTGATGTTTCATGTGTCTGTTCATGAGCAAATGACTTTCCTAGGTCAGCAAATTGAATCATTTCATTTTCGGCTGATTTTGAGACGAATCTGCCTGATAATTAATGAAACTTTAATAATATTATGTGCAAAGGTTGTGTTTTTGTATTATGTTAAAATGAACAGTTTCGAATAATTTATTCTGAGTTTCTTGCTCATTTTTACTATTAGACTTAGCAAATAATAATTATAAAATATTATAAAAAAATTATAATAATTTATAATATTATTAAAAAATTATTATAAAATTTCTGTTGAATGTGTGGGGGCCCCTGAAGTGTGGGGGCCCCTGTTCGCCCGAACATGTCGAACATGCCTTAATCCGCCTCTGCTCTGCGTAGGCCCCTATTTTCTTGTTTGTCACATTTCTTTTCGGTCTGCAACTTTGACCGAGCCTACTTTTAATTTGTTGAACCATCCACAATTCGTGAGCTTTCTTTGTTTGCAATTGCTATATATATATATATATATATATATATATATATATATATATATATAAAGTATTGCCTGTGGAAAGCAAAACATCGTATTTAATATCCGGTGTAAAATTGTTGCGGGCGATATCTGTGGATAAGGAAGTAATTTTTGCACGCGTTTCCATTCTCTGAATCCCCTCAGATTCCCATCGATATCTATATTTAGACATAGATATCGATGCACATTCCTTGTTTACAAAGATACACTATAGTGCATGCTTACATTGATTTCACGCTTGCTACATAGCGTCCTCCTGTGACTGACTAAATATTTGTGCAATCTCTCGTTTCAATGTGCAATGGTATACGTAAGTGAGTAAGTAAGTATAGACTTTACTTCTATAATTAGCAAACGCTCAATGGGATATCGAAACAGAATGTAAAATAACACTTAGAGGTAATAATAATGTATAGTAATAGTAATGAATGGTAAAGTTATAACACTTATTAATAAGTTGAAAGCATCCTGGTAATGAATCACTTTCTAGTGAGGAGGTCGGTAATTTCACGGTTGTGAGGACGTGGCCGTATACTGTAATACAGATTGTGTTTGAAACTATTTTATGTTTTATAACACCTACAAAGCAACATAAAGGTGTATTTGCTTTACCTATTTAAAAAATTTATCTCTGTTTCATTTTCAACACTGCTACTAGTGTTCGATAGCAACAAGAGACGTGCGTATTTTTAGCGTAGAATCTTCGTAATATGTTATCTGTGAGGGAAGTGTTATTGATGGTAGTTTTACAAAAAATTCTGAAATAAAACGAACAGTTATATAAGAGGTTGTTCGTAGATTGTAATCAGATTTAGATGAGTTAGTAGTGGTTAACACCAGTATGTCTTTGGTGTTCATTTTACTGAGTTTATTCGTTATCGTTCGGAGCGATGCGGACCAAAATCCAGATGACTCGGACTTCGGTAGGTCTTGTGACAATAACATTTGCGTTGTGCTTCTGCGGCGGAAGATTCCGCCACGTGACGCATGCAAAAAGTACTAATGCAGCAGAAGGTTTTTCTAATGACGACACAAACCCTGACCCTAACCGACCCACACGACGCGTAACGTAACCCTAACGCACCCCACGACGCCATTTGATACGAAAATACGAATTCTTGACTGTCCTAGGAATATTAAGCCATTTCAAGCATGTTTTGAACAGCGTGCATGCGGTTTTCAATGCATTTGCACGATCGAAAGCTTGCGCAATCTTTTGTTTGCGCATGCGCGAAGGTTTTCCGCCGCAGACGAATTGCTTCCGCCGCAGAAGACATCCTGGTATTGTTTCGAATCAGAAACTAAATACATATGAGTTTCGTACATTGAAAGCATTGAGATTCACTTGGATTGTCGTTATCGTACAGAGCAGCTGTTGAGCCCGCAATTTGGTCTTTGTGTTTTATATAAACTTGTCATTCGGCGAACACATTAACTTTATAATTTTGTAGGTCTGCCCGCTACCACAGCTGTGATATCCGTAGCATTATACGCTACATTCCCTTTCTACTCGTAAATGTTTCACTAATCCTCTGGTCTCCAGCTGTCTTGACTGCAACTCGCTTCTTGCTGGCTTTTCAAAAGTTAACTTGATGAAACTTTAAAGAATCCAAAATACACTAAATCTCTTAAATTTAAGCACATGGCGTTGATCCTAAAATCACTGTATTGCCTGCCCATAGAAAGCAAATTACTTTCAAGACAGCTAATTGTTTACAAGACTATATTTTGGTAAACCATACTTTTCATTCTGAGTTCAAAGACTTCTCTTTACTTGTCCAGGTTTTTGACTTTCATAATCTAAGTATTCCATGGATAACGACAGTTGGTTACCAGCAGGCTCACCTTTTTCGTTGCTGGCCCTGCAGTCATACATTATCTTTCCCTCACGTTAGTAAATCCCCATCAAGTAGGAGAATCAGAAGTTGAGCAAGTGTGGTGGAATGCACAACTTCGTGAGTAGTGACAGTTGATTGATGCCTTGAGCATTATGACAGTGAAGCTATAGAAGGTCTTAGAATAGATTACCGTACACAGTTTCGTTGTCTAGATATTACCACTGTGCGGTTGGCATTATAGAGCAGGTTAGTTGAGAGCTGACCCCATGACGCTAAATATGGAAGTGTGAACCTGAACAAAACTGTGTGTATAAATGGTGGGTTCCTGGACCATGAATCTCAACCCTAGAAATACTTTTAAGTATGGTGGTAGGGTAGGTACTTGACTGATTAAGAGTAGGACTAGAGTCTTTTGGAGTACGAAAAGTTTACAGGTGAATAATGGTAGGTTTTAAACTGACCAAGAGTAGGGCTTGAGTCGTTTAGAGTACGAAAAGTTTACAGGTGAATGGTTGGTTCTTAAAAACTGAAAGACTTGAGTCTTTTAGAGTGAAGAGTGTGCAGGTGTAGGGTAACTTCTTTCCCCATACCCCTCAGCCCTGTCAGACTGATGGGCAGAATCATGGTCAGAATGTGTTGCTTGTGATGACTAGAAAAGTTTGTGATGACTAGAAAAAGCCATCTCTACAAAGTCCATAAGGCATTTGCTCCAATAACCCTGATGGCAACTGACTAACCTCACTGCTTGTAAAGACAGTTGCATGTAAGAGGTGCTTGAATTGATAGATCATCATCAGTTCCTGATGCCAGTCATTTGGCGGCAATGGGTAAGAATAAATGATCCATTGTCCTCGGTCATTTGTCAAGTCCATTGCTTCTCTTAGTGTTAGTCCAAGTGATTTATGTCCTCATTTATGTTGTCTATAGAACTGATAGATATGGATTCATAAATACATTCTCTGTTTGCACAATGGCCTGGAGATATCAGATGAGAGACACGCTGAGAGACAAACATGTTTTTGTTGACTTTGCTGTAATGAGTTCAGTGCAACTTGACCTGTTATTTTTGTGGTCGAATTGGTCCATTTAGCCATTCTTCTTGTTAACAAAACCTCTTTTATTTTAATATTATCAAACACATCAGTGTTACTAAATACTGGTTTATGTTGAAGTTTGAAGTGTTTCATTTGCTCAGTATTAAACTATATTGGGAGCCATATGAAACAGCATGCAGTAAAGCACCTAATGAAATGAATTTAAAATCCATGCCCAAAAACTTTATATTGAGACTTATTCTAATTGAAGAGTGTCATAGAAGGGTCTGGTTTAAAGGCACTTGAATAAGGTTGCCTCGTTAAAGATAAAATTGTTTCAATATGCTACTGGTTGCTTTTCTATTCAATAGTTACTTACGATACTTAATTACATGGCGAAACCATTGTCTAATTTAATCTGTTCTGGAAATTCCTTTAGCTCCCGTACAACCCATAAAGGATGTGTCAGCCATAAGTGAATGGTTTCTTCAAAGAAAATAATTAGACCTGTATTCAATTATCATGATCCTAAGAGATCATAGAGGCAATGAGATCCGCTAAGGACCCCTTGGTCTTTATCCTTTGTTTATAAAATAGAGCATCCACAGTTCCACACCTAATGATTGCTTCACATTTAAGCTGGAGGAGAAGTCCAAAGTAGGTCATTTTGCATTATCCTCTTTGTAGAGGTCTGTAATTCAGTGGAGTATTGAAACTCAGAATTTGCTCCACTCTTGATCTTCCAGCGCTAACTGTGTTAAGGGTGGGTACTTTGATGCTGTGGCATTCAGCTCAGGAACATGAATTAAATCCAATACAATTTATATAGCCTGGTCAGGAGCAAACTACGTCTAGGGTGATATACATTACTGAAGTCTGTCTGAGACTGTAGTTGGTGTTTAAGACACAGGTTGTAGTGAAATAACTGTATGTACCACTTTTAGTCACCTGCAACATATACCACCTCCCCTTGGGCATTTGGGTCACCCCTCCCATGCTCCTTGGTCCTCCTTAATGGATGGCCCCCAATTGCAGACACTTAGCATTTTGTCCTAGTACCAACAGACCATCATTAATTGATGTTTTATGAGTCATTTCAGATTAGGTTAGATGGTAATCAAATAATTTTGAACACTCGATCATACATGTATCTATTCTACGAATGTAAAAGTTTAAAAACAATCATTATGCACATGATCTAATAATTGACTATTGTTGTTCACTCTACGCTGGCCTCCTGACTGGTTGACTGGGGTGCTTGGATTGGATCTTGCATGCCGTGCCCACCTTATCGGCCACATACCCAAATTTGGCCACGTCTCTACTCTCTAGATACATGAGCGATGTTCTCTGCTGGCTCCCCTCTGAGCAGCGGATTGCGTTTAGGATAGCTGCCCTTGTCTGGCACTCCTTACTAGACCAAGTTCCTGCCTATCTTTGTGAGCTCTGCTGCCCTGTTTGTTGCTAGGGGCTCTCGATCCCTCCGCTCATCTGAACAGGGTCTCCTCCTTGTCCCGTTTGCCTTTACCTCCAGTATGCAGAACCGCGCATTCTCGGTGGTGGGTCCCTCAACCTGAAATGGCCTCCCTCTGGAGCTTCGCCTCTTTCCTAGGACCTTCTTTCCTATGTTCTTTTCTCACCTTGAGACTTCTTTTTGGCCGTGCTGGAGTTGGGAGCGCCTCTGAGTACTAGTTTTCTTGAAGGGGCATTATATAAATGTTCGATATTAATGAATGAATGTTAGCATTGTTCACCATGAGGAATGTTTTTACCTGTTTCAGGATCATTTTGGCAGCTGGCGGACATCCACTATGATGTCAACTACAGCAGTCCGCTTATTGCACCAAATCTGTGTAGAGTTTCTGAAGGATTTCGAAATTCTTCGACAGGGAAAGGTGGAATGTTTGGCGATTACATGTGCGACTCATCTTGGGCACTGACAATATCAGCAATAGAAGCCATGAAAAACATTGCACCATCTGCAGATTTCATCCTCTGGACAGGGTAACTATCATCATCTGTTAATATCTATGGTTATCTGATGTTACCTATGGTTATCTGATTATATCTATGGTTATCTGATTGTATCTGTGGTCATCTGTCAATATCTATGGTTATCTGATTTTACCTATGGTTATTTGATATTATCTGTCCGATGTTATCTTTGGTTCTTGTATGATGATTACTGGTTATCTAATGAAATCTATGGTTATCTGAGTATGCAGTGTGATGCATGCATGATATTGTAACAAGGCTTTCGTGCATGTTCACTGTGCAGCCATTTTTCTCTTTTACCTCAAAAACATCAGTACTTAGTTGTGCCTCCCCAGCACCAATATACAAGTTCTGCTGCAAAATGTGCGTAGGAATAGGTTATGGTATCTGCTTGCACACCAACAAGAACATATGACCAAAAAGCATGTAAATAATTTATTTGCACCTATCGCCATCAGTGGATTGGTATACAGTGGTGGTGGCTGTGGGGTTGTGAAGGGGTGTTTGGCTGCAGTAGCATAGGGTCACTGCGGTTAAGTATTTTGAACCCAGGATTTATAATAATAAATTATCATGATTTGGCTGGGTGACAAGAGCAATAGGGTTTAGTCTTGTTGAAACAGAATCTAAGCCCTATGCACTGTTTGTGATCTGTCGCCTTTGAGTTTCACTATTTGGGTGTCTTTTTGGCTTCTGTCATCTGTAGTACATGCTGCAGAAAGGAAAAGACACTCAATCCAGGTGTTGGAGTTCAAATCCTTGTCTGTATGGAATCATTCTTCAGAATCTCTGTTTTGCTACTAGGATGGTGCTGGTCTCAGTTATAAATTGGATACTTTGACCATACCTTGTCAGTGGGAAGATCAGACATGCGAGGGAGAGGCTGGCTACCCGCGTTTGTATGCCGAGGCTAAAAGATGAAGTTCCTAGCATTTCATACCTGTGGCTCCCTGTTGGGGTTGGCCATACAGAACTGGTCTTTCATCTCTACCTCCTATCCCTACTCATCCCTGTCATCCCTTCGTCCTCCTCATCGTTCTCGTATGCTTCTCCTCCTTGATTTGGTTACCACAATATAACGTGATATCTGATATTTTCTTGTGTAAGTCTCAATAGTAAATGAGGATACTCTGGTGAAAACATTATGGACAATGAGAACAGGTGAATGTGAAATGATGGACGTTTATAAATGGGAAACTCATTTTCTTGCAACAGACTTAAACAGGTGAAATTTTCTGTATTGAATTTCAGAGACAGCATTCCTCATGTTTCTGACGACTTCATTGATCTTGAAAAGGTTTATACAGTCATTCAAAATGTTACGGACAAGATCAAAGAGGTCCTGCCCAAGGTACCAATCTATCCATTGCTTGGGAACCATGATGTCTGGCCAGCAAATCAACTTCCCTTTTCGAATGACAGTCAGTACTATGCGGACATGCTCAGCAAAGCTGGCTGGAGTAAACTTTTGGAACCCGATGAGCAGACAGTATTCAAACAAGGTACAGTAGATGTGTCGACGTGTAACTGAGAATTTATCTAGCTTTTCATTGGATTTGTCAAGCTACCAGTCTTATTAGGAATGCTCAAGGTAGCATCTGTATGGCCAGCAAAACTGTCTGTTGTATCTGTTTGGAAAAAAATATTTTGTTTCGAAACAGATACAACAGACAGAGGACAGACTGCTACCATAATTATGGTAAATTACTGCTACTATGCATTTATTAAGTACCACTGTCTAACGACTGTTACGACCAAACATCAATGGATGGTGCTGAGCAACTCTGAGTGAAGGATTTGCTGAAGATCCCTACACAGTAACCGTCTACGGGTAGGCTCGAACCCATACGGTCCGCAGTACAAGGTGAATGCTCTAACGTGTCGGCTGACACATAGTGATTCTTTTGTTCACTTTATGTGGTATTATAGGTGCCATGTAAACAAACGATGTGCAAGTACTTGGTTTAAAATTGCCATATGATTGGCAACACTACGGTGTTTTAGTAGTACAGTTGTATAATGTATATGTTATGATGTAATGCTTTAATAGTCACAATATTCTTGTTGATAACAGGAGGTTATTTCTCCAAGTCTCTGCGTCCTGGACTACGGCTGATCTGCCTCAACAGCAATCTGTGGTATGCTTACGATAAGCTGGTACAGAACGTGACGGACCCAGCTGGACAGTTCCACTGGCTGGAGCTGGAAATGCAGAAAGCTCGAAATTTGTCAGAGAAGGTAGTATTGCATTTCAAAAGGCTTTTCCAGTTTACCATTTTTGGTTTGGCTGGCCGCAGAAATATTTGCTCTATGACTGGAACTGAATTTGTTCCATTTGAATTTTTGGTGGTTGGGCCATCTACAAGTTGCTTCCATCTGTGGTCACAGATTTCTCCACTCTGCTATGCAAGGCGACATGGTTGTTCCAGTGGCCTGGATTTGCACAGTCCAGTATAGAAGTTTTGCTGTGGTCAGCCCATTGTCCTGGTTCAAATTGTCTAACAACCAGCAACATGAACTCCTCTGCCTCTTTTCTGCAAATGCTTGAAGACCATCTGTTCGATTTTGTTTTCATTATGTTAGATTGGCAGTGGGAGTAGGACGATCTGTCCTACTACTGCTCATTTTACCATTGCCCCCTAAGAAGTGGAAGGCTAAGTCAACCTTGTGGGGCTAGCGGGTATCGAACCCGCATCCTTCTGTTCTTCGTGCCTGTGTATTGCCATTCAACCATCACCCGCCCCAATGAGGTTCTAATACTGCACAGCTAAATTTTGGATCCACATCCATACACCTTGTCAGTCTATCAGAATTCATGTTGCAATGAGGCGTGTTATAAAAGTGCTCGCCTTTTCAGGTTATCCTGTCGGGCCACGTTCCCCCTGGAGTTGTGGGTCGAACGACGGTTGCCTCCGGCGCCTGGATGTATCCTCTCTTCAACAAACGTCTCCTTTGGCTTCTCCAGCGCTACAGTGACATCATAACGTCGGCCATCTTTGGCCACGAGCACGTTGATGGATTTCACATCGTATATGATGCTGACGGTTGGTATCTGAAGCTGATTCTAGTGTGCTTGTTGTGCTGTTAAAACTCAGTTGAGGTTAGTTGTAGCTATTATGTATGCCAGCAAAATCTATTCAGTTTCAGTTAATTAATGTTTAGTATGTTATAGTATATAGTTCCTCAGTCTTTCCCTTCCTCTGCTCCAAAAACGACTGAAGTCCATTTTATTTGTTAGTGATTGCACTGATTTTGGTAGGGAGCACCTGAATCGCTCACTGGTGCTTTATAAATCGATTACCATTACAATTGATGATAAGTTACCCGTGCGCTATCATCGGCAGATCACATCGCCTATTGTCGTAACTTGTTCTTAATCTACGTGCTTCAGGAACTCTCAACGTATATCATCTGTCGACTCTAGTTGTGATGCTGTTAGTCTATGTGTGTGTGCAAGCCGACCACTAGTGATTCTTCTAGTTTATCTGACTGATCAAATGTTCTGTTCTTAATTACATCCAACATCGTATACGTGGGGGTGGTGCTCAATAGTGGTTAGCGTGCTGGACTCAATCGAGAGGTCAGGGGTTCAAATCCTTCCAGGGCAGAAATGAACTTTGAAAAGAGGGCAATACCTAATGCATTTGTATTGTACTATTGTATTGTTCATAAATGCTTTGTTGGCTATCACCAGAATGTATGTGTTAAAAATAATTTTTAATGTATCACTTCATTTGGATCATATGAACTCTGTTCCATTTTAGGAAAGCCTATTGTACCAGTGTTTCTTGCACCTGCTGTGACTCCGTGGAATAGCACAATGCCAGGAATGGGTTCAAACAACCCGGGGTTACGTCTCTACCACTACAAACGTAAGACTGGAAGGATCACCGACTACACCCAGTTCTATCTCAATCTCACTGAAGCCAATGCACTGGGAAAGGCAAACTGGCAAGTCGAATACAAGGCAAAAACTGCATATAACCTGACGGATGTCTCACCTACCAGCCTTGACAAACTGGTTGCATGGTTTAAGCAAGACGGAAGTGAACTATTCCAGCGCTATTACGACTACAACTCTGTCAGCCTGAACAAGTCGCCTTGCGTCGATATGTGCAAACGCCGACATATCTGTTCGATAACGAAAATCGATTTTGACGACCACAACAAATGTCTTCAAACAGAGTTGTCCAACTCGACTTCTGATGGAAGAAAAGCCGAGGTAACCAGCGTGAGTTATGATGAATCCCACCATCACACGCGCCCATGGCACCATCACGAAGTCAAGGGTTTTACCTACTATCTGCTTGGCGCCATTCTTGTGCTTATTGTCATTCTGTTCTTTATTATTGCCTTCTGCTGTTGTCAAAGACGTCATGCAGTCGTTCTGCTCGGACGATCGAAATACGTAATCATTCAGGAAGCGGAAGCATGATCGTCTCGATCTGGAGTTCACTTTACTTGAAGCTTTCCAGTTTTGTATTAGTAGAAAGTGATCGTTTGCTGTAAAAAATTTTTAAGGTTGCTATTGTAAATACTACAGACAGTTATCCAGCATCGGCACTTCAGCAGAGTCTAGCCAACAACTTGTATTTGTTAGCACTTGTGTTGTTCACAGCTTGGTTGCTGCAGAGCTGACTGATGTGAGTGCAGATGCTATGTACGTATATGTGTGTCTGTGTGTGTGTGTAAGAACAAGAAAAAAGTTCGGGCCATCCTTCTCCCTGTATGCACTTTTGTACACCCTACCTGTGTCCGCACGCTTGACGCACGCTGGTCCTCCAATCCTATAGTAGTCTATATTTAACCCACACAGAAACAATTGTTAATAGCAGTCAGAGGTAATGTGGCATACAAGTTGCACCTCTCCCACAGTCCTACTTCTCCCGGTATTTGTCTGATGGCTGTTCAGTGGCTCATTGAACAAGGCCAATAATAGACAAATTATTATCGAGTTTTCACCCCTGCCCCGTTTCCTTTGTGTATGTACATTATCAGTATGTGTAGTTGTGTACATACATTATCAGTAGACCACATACGCAAGCATGTGCATTTGGGTTAATCCTCCTTCCCCTCCATGTGTACGTACTAAATGGATGGCCCCTTCCCTGAGCTAGCCCCAAGAGGCAGCCATGGGTATGAAGTGTTGGCAACTTCAGTTTTCTTGACATCGGCATATGAGGGAAGGGGTCAACCTGCTTCTGTGCCCTCCTCGTTCCACTCGCAGTGTATGGTCAGTTTAGCCAAGTAGGGACACTGATGAAGCCAAAATCTTGGAAAACATTTCTGCCCAGGCAGGAATTTGAACCCAAACCTCTCCACCAAGTCCAGAGCGCTACCCACTAGACTATCATGACCCCCTATATCTGTATAATCCTGGTTAATATATCTGAAATTGGTGATATATAGTGCTTTTGTGAATTACAAGAGGTGCTATATAAATAGTTTGATCCATACATACATACATTGGTTCTGTTCTGATTGAATTACTGACTACATAGAGCAATAGTTTGGTTCAACTTGGGTGTTCAGTCGTTGTGCTTTTGCTATCCTCCTGTCGTGTATAAATGTAATGAAGACAGCAGTTCAATAGCAAAGCAAGTCGGCTGTGCTCTGGAGTCGTGGTGAAGAACGCTGAAGGCTGGCGTTGAAGAATTGGATAGAAAATAGTGCACACGTATTGGCGTGGTACATGATCGGCTGTGTTCATGATAGTCTTTGTGTTCCTCTCTTCCACCAGATCTTAGCCAGAATTTTCTAATGCTCTGCAGCACTGTGCTGTGGTTGGCCCATCAATTTGCAGTTAGTTATGGCAAAAATTCTTGACCTTACTTTAATTCTTTTACAGGACGAAAACATTGTATTCAGCAATGTTTTTTGGTTTTTGGCACTAAACCGTACAAGTGTCCATTTACTTAATGTCACATTCCAGGCCTTGGAAAGAGCGATCAGAAGAGGGTTGCTTTCTGCAGCCATCGTATGCTTGAGCAATTCTGTATTATTCTTGATAAGCTTTGATGTATTCATATGATGAATATAATAAGTCGTGTGCATCTGGAATTGTATATACAGTTGAACAGGTAATCAAAATCATTTAAAAATTAACAAGTACTGGGTCAAGCATTTATCTGGATACCATTCAGCAGTTCCCAAAAGGTGCCATATAAACCCACGTTGTTGGTTCCACGTGTGTGTGGGCCCGCCACTGGCGACTCTTCTAGCTTACTGTGCATTGTTTTTTGCGAACTGATGTAATATTTTCGTTTGTAATGATACTTAACATCATAATAGGCGAGTGCAGAGTGCCTGTGAGAGGGTCTCTTGAAGAGGGTCTATATAAATCCTCAGAATGAACATGCATACCTTCAATCAGTTACAAAGGTTTCCAAAAAGTTAAAATGATCAAAACTTTGTATGGGCAGCGTTTTGGTTCACTTGCTGCTTTTCTGTTTAATGGCACACGTTCATTAACGGCACACGTTCATCCTAAAATTGGCTAAACTGCTGACAACTTCAATGGAATTTTAATGTTTTTACAAGTTTTCTTCCAATATGTTATAATTTTTTAGTGATCTCGAGTTTTATTTTCCATGGCAACTAAATATGATGTCAGTGGCTTTAAGTTTCTGTCCCTGAAACGAGTTGAAAAGGAACAGCTGCTGTCGTTATGCTAATGAGAAGATCCTTTTGTATAAATGATAGTTTTCTGGAACAATATCTTGCTAAGCTCCTGGCGTAGAGACGGCGTGTGCTGAACCTGCAAACAACAAAACCAAGGCTCAAAGAAAGTTTCCAGATTTTGTAAAACCTTGCGAATTCTCTTCTACTAATTTAAAAAAAGAATCTTCATTTCTAAATTGCGTTTTTCATAAATTCTTAATTATTTTGAATAGCAGAAAAGCAACACCTACAGTGCACCTGCTGACAGAGTTCCAGAAATAAACAAAGTGTCCAACCACAACAGACATTTGCTTGAACTCCTGGTCATTTTAAATGAATGCGAAATAGACGGCCGTTATACCATCCAGTTTCTAATGTGAAGCATTGATACTGTTGATGCTTGAAATTGCACTTCCTTGCACTTTGCTGTAAATGTTGCACTCACATTACACGTGTATGGTTTTAACGAATGGTTGTGCATAATTATTGTGGAATATATATCGACTTGCTAACTTTTAATAAATTTAATCTGAAAAAGATTCAGGAAATGATGGAGATCATGAACTCTGTTCTCAAATACATACAAAGTGATTTAATCTCAAAAGTTATTATTTATTATCAAATGCAACATTTATACCTGATTAAACCAGCGAGACACATTCAAACACTGTTCCTTGTCGTAAAATGTCATATTACTCTGAAACAAAAAGTAAATGTAAACTGTAGGAGAAATCATTGTAATTGTAAGAGAACATAAATATAGCCCCATTACGAATCTCTCGTAAATGTAATTATTACATTAATCAGAAGAATAAAGCTTAACCTTTATGACACCATCAGTTTCTACCAAGAAATGAAATTGCATAATATGCTAGCTTGTCTAGTATAAAAACTTGTCAACTAATAAAAATACTTCAAACTAGCATCAAGGCACATGCATCAGAAAAGAATACGGGTACTATATCTGATCAAACAATGCCATACTAATTGTAATAATGCAAGCTGTATATACAGCTGGAAAAACTAAGCACATAATACCACAGTCGCATCCTTACATTCAAGTACAATTCCTACATAAGCATAAAATAATTCTCTGAAACAAACACAATGTATATAATGTTGCATCATATACAAAGACATACACATAATATATTCTGAATATCAAAACATTTGGTGTTTCGGTTGTATTTAATGCTGTGACCTGATTGTAGTGTTATGCTCAATAAAGGCTTCAATCAATCAATGGTCTCAATTTCTCCAACAAATACTTACAAAAGCTGGATGTAGACCAAAATACAGGATGACATCGGCTAAAGTGAGTCGATTTCCTACGAGATAACCTCTGTCCGACAGAAAGTTGTTGAGTTCCTGTACCAGAAATTTTTGTTATGTATTGTGAGGTTATTTAAAAGCCAGATAGATACATGCTAAGTAGTACGTTTAGATACATGCTAAGTAGTACGTTTAGTCTTGTCTAGTCTCCTTCAAAGCAAAGCAGCTACAATTAGTTTAGTTTACAATTAGTTTCATTTAGCCCATCCAAACTTACAAGCAATTGCAGCAGCTGTTAAAACTTGACAACTGCACAGTTTGTCACACCAGACAATAGACCATAGTGCTTTAGTATTTGCACAGTACCTCTTAAGAGGTTCTTGACATACTTTAATTAAACAAATGTCTGGTTACATTTGCATTACCATTACAAAATAGCATTGTGAAGACAGGACAATTGTGAAAATGCGTAAAACAATATGGCTGTAACCCCAATTACCAAACATCTATTGGGTCAACAGATACTGATAGCTGTACAATGTACATACATACATACATCGATATATATGGTAACTGATCACAACTTAACGAACAGATGGTACAGCTGTACCACTAGTCATTAGATCACAGTTCTCTTTTCCCTCAGATCCAGTATGATTAACACATCCTGGTCTCATGTTACGTAATTACGTAGGTTGTTTGCAGACAGGTTCAAGTATAAGTATTTCCATCTAGTAACTGATCACAATGTAACGAACAGATGGTACATATGCGATTCCTGCAGAGAAATGTGCCACTAGTCCCTACTTTCACAAAATGATTCTAAGCAAGCAACTAAAATTAAATAACTAACGAATCCCTCATATAATTAAATACCTTTAAAACATTCTGCAGGTCTCTATCATTACTGCACCTGTCCACGTTCAGAACTCGATATTCAAGCCATTGGTTAACAAAAGCCTCTTCCTGCTTGTTGGATCCTAGGAAAAATTTCCAAACACAGCAGTGAAGAACATTACTGACAAAATTTGTGAAAAACCTCTAGGTGAAACGAATAATAAACCAAATGAAAATAATGTTGCTTGATGACTAATTCAGCTAACAAAGAAGAAAGTGAAAATAAAGGTTAACACGAGTCTTGTGGGAATTTCTAGCTATGAACCCACACAGCCACAATCTAGTAAACAGCATGGGCGTCGAGAGCCAATGCGGGCCCCGGGGCAGACGCTTCTCATAGTCCATCAGGGCCCCTAGTTTTTGTAAATTTTATCATTAAGCCCAAGTCTGATGAAAGCCTGTAAAATGCCATCAAAATTACATTTAATGAATAATAATAAGTGTAATAATAATAATAATAATAATAATAATAATAATAATAATAATAATAATAATAATAATAATAATAATAAAAAATAATAATTATAATGATGATAATGATAATGATGATGATAATAGTAATAGTATATTATTATTTATGTGAAAATCAATTTCTGGTTTAAAAGGTCCATCTCTGACTCTTACTATAAAGAAATTTACAGAACTATGAAATTGTGATTATGTAAATGTGATAAATGATTTTTAAATGACAGTTATCGCATTGAAATATCAAATTTCAAGAGAATGAGTTGCTGCGTTGCATTGTCTACATGGAGTTCATCAACAACTCACTCGAGCTGTACCATGATCAACTCGACTTATACTAGCCATGATATTTTTAGATTAATTTGCTGCATCATTCGCTTTTGATAAAATTGAAGATGTAAGACTGTCTCTCGTTTATATTCCTGACTTTCACTAATCTTTCTTTCTTTTATTGAACTCCAGATTTCTGATGGTAGAGGAAAGTAAGTTAAAGTATCATTTATTTTGATAATAACTCAAATTTCAATTCATAAAGTTACATCCAGTAAAAGATTTTTTGCCTGACAGAAAACCAATAATCAATTCTGCTGATGAATCTCAAAATACTGATAAGCAGTGTTTTTAAAATTCACGTTATTCAACTATAATATCACCCCAAAAGCTTTTACCTAAATAATTGAAATAGTTGGATAGCCTCATCGATGTACATAATAATAACTTCAGTGGCATGGCTAGGATTTACCGGAGGCGTGCGTATAATGCGAAGTGTTAGGCCACGCATACGATTCTGGTGGATTTCTGACTGAATTCTATATATAGAATTTGCACCAACAGCTGTAGTCCAGAATCATTTTGACGAGCGATGACCAACGTGCTCTGACTGTGCTCACTCCTAAATCCTCTGACTTAGCAATAGACTGTGTTAAGTTTTTATGAAATCGTTTTCGTTAACAACATTAATTTTGCTAATAAGCTGGTGCCCTGCGCTTGGCTATCGAGTGGCGCTTTAGAAGTTTGGAGCTTACGATAGAATTATCTGCAATGCTAAGTATTGCTAACCTCTTCGGTCCCATTACCGCCGTCACATTCGTTATTGGCTTGTTTCTTTGGTAAAGAAATTCTATAGATCGGTTCCTCTAGGCCTATAACCCAGTAAATTATTACTGTTAGTAAATTGAAGCAATTAGACTTGAACATATAATTTATATCGTTTTTTTTTAAAGTAAACGACTGGATTAGCGACTGTATTTTGAACAGGAAGAACTACTTTCGCAATAGGCCGAGTACATGCACACTGGAGGCTGCGGAGAGTCATTGAAAGATACCGACCGCGACAGAAAAACGCGCGCGAGAGAGACAATGCGGATATTATTTCAAGCATTCCTTTACCAGCGCTGGGGCTCAGTGATGGTAAAGGCAGGGTAAAGGGTAGGCCTATACGCAACGCTCCGTATACAGCGGTTGTATAGGCCAACGCCAGAAAGGGAGAATTGGAATGCATCCGAATGCATCTTTGTGTACAACCAAGATTCCTCCACTAACTTGGTGTACAACAGTACAACTGTGTTCGTTTCTACTGTGGGTCAAATTCTCCATCCGACCAGGTGACCTACATGTAGATAGACACAACAAATAGTATACATATATCTGTGGCCCTGTGTGGATATCATGTATCATGAAGCATTCGTCATACAGGCTACAGACTGCATCAGGATAAAACCGAGAGCGATAGGTTTCTTCAGAGAAACAAAGTTTGAACAAAGTTTTAGACGTTTCCGGGTCCCTGCCAAGGGCCCCTGCCACAGAACCGGGCCCCGGGGCAGCAACCCCCTGACCCCCTCTCTCGGGCATCGGCCCTGGTAAACAGTCTATATAGTTAAATAATGATTGCATACAATAATCTAAGGCAGGGTGCACTGTGTCAAACTTTACAATAAAATTCGCTGTAAATAGGTCAAAATAAATCAACAATAAGGATATTTAAATTTGCTTTGCAAAATGTAATAATAGGTACAGAATAAATATAAAATGTAATTATCCGAATGGATGTGTTACCCAGTAAATCTGTTTTGGAGCTTTCTCTTGTCAGATGTTTAGCCACAGTTATGAGTCCTTTCGTTTTGACTCCATTCGATGTCTGAAGACTTGGAACCTAAAATATCTAGGCAGGGTTAACACTTCTGTCAGAGGCACAGAGCACTCATTCATTCATTCATTCTGAGAATTTATATAGCGCCTCTTCAAGAGATCTACTCAGAGGTGCTCTCTGCGCTAGGCCTATTATGGTGTTAAGTGTCATTAAGAACGAAAGTATTGCATCAGTTAGCAAAACAATGCACAGTAAGCCAGAAGAGTCACCAGTGGCGGGCCCCCGCACACATGTGGAACCAACCAACCAACGGATTCCCGTCGAAAGCTGACAGATGGCGTGGATGTTCAGAGTCTCACAGAGCAAGATCATAAATCGTTCTTTAAAAAACTAGCAGAACATAAATAACATTATGGTTGTCCAAAGCATGTCCAAAGAATGTTCAGATGGTCACAGGACTGGCAGATGCTCTTTAATGTGGAAAAGTGCTCAGTGATGCATATGGGGAAGAGAAACAGCGAGTTTTCATATGAAATGGGGGCATGGTGTTGAAAGTGAGTGAGGAAGAAAGGGACTTGGGAGTGATTATGCACAAGAGTGCAAAACCCTCTAGGCAATGTGCTGAAGCATCAAAAAAGGCTAACTCGACTTTAGGCATGATAAGAAGGACAATAGTCACCAGAGACAAGGATACAATATTGAGGTTATACAAATCACTGGTTAGGCCACAGTTGGAATACTGCATCCAGGTATGGAGTCCCTACCTGAAACAGGACATGGAAAAGCTGGAGAAGGTGCAAAGAAGAGCTACAAAAATGATTTGGGGCTACAAGGATTTGGGATATGAAGAAAGGTTGAAAAGGTGTGGACTAACAACATTGGAGAGAAGGAGGAGCAGAGGAGACCTAATTGAAGCCTACAAGATTATTACTGGAAAGGAGGCAGTGCAGAAGGAGAAGTTTTTGAATTAGCACCAAACAAGGCAACTCGGGGACATAGGTATAAATTATCGCTGGTTACGGAACCGTCCGGACGGTGCCGTTATTTCTTTTCTACGGAACCCGTCCGCAAATAATCTATGGGCGATTGCACATATCTATGGCGTGTACAACTGTACATCCGGTTGAAATAAATATTGGCAAAAGCCTGTCACGTGAACTTGTTGTCTTCCCGTCGAATTTTTATATGGCGGACAACTTGAGGGTCGATTAGGGCCAGGTTAGTATTCGTGTGGTCGTTTAGTGTCAAATTAGGCGTCGTGAGGGTCGGTTAGGGTCAGGGTTAGGGTTAGTTTCGTTAATCCCTTAACTACTGCGCTATTGATGGTTCGGCTTTCACGCCATAGATATGTGCAATCGCCCATAGATTATTTGCGGACGGTTCCGTAGAAAAGAAATTACGGCACCGTCCGGACGGTTCCGCCAGCCAGTGCCATAAATTATTTAAGAAACCGAAAGGGACATTAGGACAGAAATGCTTCATTGCAAGAGTTGTAGATTTGTGGAATAGTTTGGATGATAGTACTGTCTCAGTGGACACTATCACAGCTTTTAAGAAGAAGCTAGGAAAATTGGGCTATTAATCATATTCCAGGTTAATTGCAGTGGTTCTAACACAGACTAAACGTCTTCTGAACCACTTAAACCCTTGTTATGTTATGTTATGTTATGTTATGTTATGGCTGCGGCACGCACGACACATGCAGTGAAAGCGTTTGGTAGTTACTTAAATTTACTGTTAACAGTAAATGAAAATTACAGCGTATTTTACTAATTAATCCGTAGCAGTTGCTTACATTTTGCCCACCAGGAAATTTAAGAGACGAACAATCTACTGATAAAAACGACGCCAGTCGCTTTAATTCACGTTTCGCCTCCATTTTTCGCTTACGAAATATTGCACCGGAGACGCCTCTATTTATTTTATAATCCGTGATTGATTCAGTAGCGCCATCCTGTGGTTGACCTTCTCATAAGTTGCGCAACAGTTACCGGCTTACGAAATGCTTCTTTACATAATATAAATTAATATTATGTAATAATATACTTTTGATAGTATTTTATTAATTTATTAATATATGCTTTTTTACTTATGTAAGGCTGGCCAAAAGTTGCAAGTAAAAATTGCCAAGCATGTACACGTGGGATTGGATCATTGGAGGATCGATGCTCACATGGATTCAAAGCAGTTCCCTAAGCTAGCCTGAGAGAACAGCCATGGGCATGAAGTGTTAGCGACTTCTGTTTCCCTAGCGTACGAGGGCGAATTGCCGGTTCTCTACCACACATGGTCTAACTAATTCCCACCGACAATGTACGGTCAGTGTAGCCTACACTGTGTACAGTCCCCAACAACAATGGCATATGGCGCCCATATGGGCATCATATGCGATCCCATATGGTAATGATCCCTAGATTCGTCTGGTTTGCACCCGATAGCCCATATTGATTGCATATGTGAAAGTCATCTGGGCTTGATACAGCATCGATATGGCATACATATGGTCGGAGGTTATCTAAACCATATGTATGACATATAGATTCCAGATGGTCAATCAATCTGTATTTCATATGCAATCTATATGTTGTCTATATGTAACCGACTTATCTACACCATATGTATGACATATAGATTCCAGATGGTCAATCAATCTGTATTTCATATGCAATCTATATGTTGTCTATATGTAACTGACTTATCTACACCATATGTATGACATATAGATTCCAGATGGTCAATCAATCTGTATTTCATATGCAATCTATATGTTGTCTATATGTAACCGACTTATCTACACCATATGTATGACATATAGATTCCAGATGGTCAATCAATCTGTATTTCATATGCAATCTATATGTTGTCTATATGTAACCGACTTATCTACACCATATGTATGACATATAGATTCCAGATGGTCAATCAATCTGTATTTCATATGCAATCTATATATGTCTATATGTCTATATGTACACCATATGTATGACATATAGATCTCAATCAATCTGTATTTCATATGCAATCTATATGTTGTCTATATGTAACCGACTTATCTACACCATATGTATGACATATAGATTCCAGATGGTCAATCAATCTGTATTTCATATGCAATCTATATGTTGTCTATATATCCAGATGGTCAATCAATCTGTATTTCATATGCAATCTATATGTTGTCTATATGTAACCGACTTATCTACACCATATGTATGACATATAGATTCCATGTTGTCTATATGGTCAATCAATCAGATGGTATTTCATATGCAATCTATATGTTGTCTATATGTAACCGACTTATCTACACCATATGTATGACATATAGATTCCAGATGGTCAATCAATCTGTATTTCATATGCAATCTATATGTTGTCTATATGTAACCGACTTATCTACACCATATGTATGACATATAGATTCCAGATGGTCAATCAATCTGTATTTCATATGCAATCTATATGTTGTCTATATGTAACCGACTTATCTACACCATATGTATGACATATAGATTCCAGATGGTCAATCAATCTGTATTTCATATGCAATCTATATGTTGTCTATATGTAACCGACTTATCTACACCATATGTATGACATATAGATTCCAGATGGTCAGTATATGTAACTAGATTATCAACATCATGTATATGCCATATAGATCAAAGATGGTTTACCAATCTGTGATCCATAAGTAATGCACATCAGTAGACCATCAGGGCTCTATATGGTAACCACAATTCTCTATATGGTAACCACAATTTTTTTTACAAGTACCGTAATCATTCATTCACTTCGTTTACTGAATTGAAAACATGTAAGATACAGATTGACATAAAACATTAACGTGGCCATCGAGAAACAACTGGTAGAACCAGAAGGAACCAGAGTCCCACTTAAATAGGGTAACCAAATTAAAGGCAGTGCAGAAGGCAATGCAGATGAATTAAACATGTATCAAAATCGTAACTATAGAAAAAATAATCAGGCTATCAATGTACATGTATCTGCATTCTGCATACAACTCAATTACTCGAGTGTTATTACTGTAACTAAACTTGGGAGAATAATGAATACTAATACTGTCTAATATCAGTGTCAGTCTGAAGCAACCGCTGACCAAAATACATGAAAAAGTCCATCAAACATTTGTTCTCATTTACTTAAGAAAGATCAGCTACTTTGTTATCAAATGCAGTGTTATGACCAATCTAAGTTATAATGGCATTTCAGTCACTGTCACACATGCTCTCATCACAAAATGTGTTCTCAACGGCGGACCTCGACGTCTTTTCTTTTCTGTCTCGAGAATTTGTGAAGAAGGCAGCACATTTCAGTNCAGGATTCGAGAAGGATTACGAAGGATTGGAGAATTTGATTTTAAGGGATCAGTTCTTCTCAACGTGTTCCATGGAATTGAAGACATTCCTCACGGAGAAAGGAAAGATCAGCCTTAAGGAAATGCTAACCCATGCTGAGTCTTACATAGAAGCTCATGGTTACAAACATGGAGACACGACAATGAAATCCATAGTAAGATTTTCTCAGGACAGGAATCAAAATCGAGGATACGAAGAAGAGACTAAAGACAAAGTTGTTAACACAACAAATAGAAGTAGAACTGAAACTAGATTTGATGAGGAGACCAATTGCAATAAGTCTAGAAACAGAACATATAGCAGAGAAAGAGGACAATCTGTTGAACATAAGATTGTTTGCTATTTGTGTGGAGGTCAAGGTCATAAGGCAAGTCATTGCCCGAATAAGCTTAAAGGTGTTGTCAAACACACGACAGCAGCCATACAAGTAGTACAGAATAGCGCGTATAAAGTGAAAAATGGAATACTTAAACAAGATACAAGACAGAGACCAGAAGTGAGTGATATACAAACGACTCCGATATGGGATGAGGTACCGGTATCGATTAACAGGGTGGCGAGTGCCATTGTAGCAATTGATGGCAATCCATTGAACCTGAACGAAGAAGAAAAATCAGTTAGAGTTAACGGAAAGGAAGTTGAGTGTATTTATGATTCGGGAGCAACATGCTGTGTGGTGAAGAGAGAACTTATAGACAAGTCAGATTTGACAGGGAAGGAAGCAATGTGTACACTGATAGATGGAAGTACACGTTACTATCCAACAGCTAATGTTGATGTAGATAGTGAATATTATACTGGGCAGGTGGAAGCCTTAGTGATGGATAATCCAGTGAAACCTATGATTATTGGAAAAATCAGTGGAATCAAGTACATGTTGAGTAAAGATAAGAAGAGTGATGCATTACCCAACATTTGCAATGAAACGAAGAATATACAAAGAGACAGAGGTGAAATATACACGGACTTAGAAACACAGAGGCATAGGTCAACGGGTGTAGATGACGTCACAGATAAGCCGATTGTAAGAAATGACGTACATTCAACGGTCGTTACTGGAATACGGTCATCGAGGAAGAGGAATAAAAAGCGTAAGATTACTAAATCAGCTGAGACGATAGAGGTCAAAGAAACTTCTAGTGATATTGAGATATTGCGAGAGGAAATAAAGAATGCATATGATTGCATATTAAAATTAAAAGAACGCATTGATCAAACTTGTGTAAAGGAACCGAAGGTGACGAACAAAGTGAATGTCAAAAATAAAAAGAATCATGACAGAGGAGATGAAGTTGATAAGAAGTCAAGTGTCAATCATAAAGAAATACATGATACAGAGACTGTTGCCTTTGTATCAGCTGTAGTACATGATGGAGGGATAGGACTGAAAAGAGAGGAAGAAATTCTAGAGC
The DNA here is from genome assembly GCA_020284085.1 of Aporrectodea caliginosa. Lineage (NCBI taxonomy): Eukaryota > Metazoa > Annelida > Clitellata > Crassiclitellata > Lumbricidae > Aporrectodea > Aporrectodea caliginosa. Next base: position 237,859 of record JACEVL010000949.1, read on the forward strand.
TCTACAATAGTGAGCAAACAAAAGATTACAGTGATGTAGACAAGAATCCTAATCTGTATGAGAAAATAGATTTTAGTGGACACACACTTAGAGACAATAATATAAGTCCTAAGGTGGAATTGGTTGACAAGATTGTGGACAGACCGAGGCCGCAAACTAAGAAGCAAGTGAGAAGCTTTCTGGGGGCAGTAAATTACTACCGAAAGTTCATTCCACACTGTGCTGAACTTATGGCGCCTTTGTCTGATCTAACTAAGAAGTTGTCACCGAATGTAGTAGAGTGGAATCCAGAATTGGATAAGGCCTTTAAAGAGTTAAAGGGAGTATTAGCTAAGGCACCAATTTTGAAGCTGCCTGATTTAAACAAAGAGTTCGTTATTCAGACAGATGCTTCAGGGGTAGGACTTGGGTGTGTTCTGATGCAGACCTATGATGGTATTAACCACCCAGTCGCTTATGCAAGTAGGAAGTTGTTGGAAAGAGAAAGGCGATACTCTGTGGAGGAAAGAGAGTGTCTGGCTATTATGTGGGGAATTGAGAAATTCGACAGGTATTTGTTTGGAAAGCAGTTTGTGATCGAGACGGACCACTGCGGATTGCAGTATATGAGAGAAGGACGAATGAAGAACGCAAGGGTGATGAGATGGAGTCTTGCCCTGCAGAATTATAGCTTTAAGGTGAATTACATTAAAGGATGTAATAATGTAATATCCGACTATCTCAGTAGGGGTCTGATATAGGAAGTAGATAATTTAATAGAAACCTGTAGGAATATAAATATTTATATAGAATAGGTATGTAGCATTGTTGTTGTTGTTTTATACATGTAGTTTAGATAATAATATAAGTAATTAACAAGTAGTTTGATAAGAAGGTTAGGTAGATAAAGCCTGTAGACAGTCTTTAAAAAGAGGGGCCTTATTGTAGCGAAATATAACTTATCAAATCTATTGTTAGTTTACTTAATTAATTAATTAATTTCTAAGGTTAGGATAAGATAGTCAATTACGGGTGGCATTTAGTTAATTCATGAGTGGCTTTCATTAATACGTAATTAACTGCCTAGCGAACCGTTAAAACAGCGTTAACGGCTCCATGACGTAATACGATTTATCCAAGCGTTACCGTGACGACGTAATGAAGGAACGAATAGAAATGCGTTGAGGAAGAACTTGAAATTTGGAGTTCAAGCGAGTTGGACGATTAGAGACGTTCCTGCGATTGGAAGGACGTTTTCGGTGAATGAATCGTCAGTTTCGAGGTTCTAGATGACTATGCATCTTGCGATGGATGATAGCATCGTCGTGGCGGACTTTTAATCGAAGTTAGGAGTAACCGTTGAGCATAAAAGGGCCGACGAGTGATCCTTTCGATAAGTCTACATGGAAGCGTAGAACGGTTGAGTTGTCGTCGTTTCTGCGTGTGGATGATTTGAACTGCGGATGTTTACGAAGGATTGATTAGTCTTCGTACAACAACTTTAAAGCAAACGATACGGATTTATCTAATTCCGGTTTGTCTGTTGTTGTGACGATCCTTTTCAACAACTACTTCGACGTTGGAAGAACTGATTGGAAGACGAAGCATCGTTACGATTACATGTCTTCGCCGCGACTCTTCAGAAGAAGATTCACCTCCGTTGAAATACATATCTTCGACGAAACCTACTCCTACATTGAAACAGTTTCTATGGACTCTACTGCGATGTCATCGAAGCGAGACTGAAGTTGTCTGAAGGATCAGATAAGCTCATAAAACATAATTATATTATTTAATAAATAATGCCACTCATAGGTAGATAGGTATTTATTTGAATTGTATGTCAATTGATTGTCTTTCTAATTAACACAATACAAGACTTTTCTACAAAAGATGCCTAGTGTTTCCTATAACCTTATTTGAAGTAATGTAATGTTCTACTCTGCCATTACGGACGCAGCAAAAAGGCGACTAATCCACATTAGGGCTACATTATCATCATCATCATCATCATCATCATCATCATCATCATCATCATCATCATCATCATCATCATCATCATCATCATCATCATCATCATCATCATCATTATTATTATTATTATTATTATTATTATTATTATTATTATTATTATTATTATTATTATTAGTATTATTTTACCTATGTTTAATGTAATCTCTCATGATTTAAGAAATAGGGATAGCATTTTCCCTTTTGCGGATATGGGGAATGTAATGCCAAATACGCGATGGATGAGCAACTAGATCACCCTGGGCTGAGGAGGGACATTATGACATTTAAATATATATATAGACTAGTTCATAAACGCAGTATGTTTAATCGAATGTGTCTTGCGAGGGGAAACTAATGCAGCTGTCCCTCATGTAGTTAGTTATTGTATATTGCCAACATCTGATCTCACCTGCCGTAATATCCTTTGGGCGATGTGGATAGAGAGAGGAATAGGAATGCCTTGGTTGGTGTCTTGTGACGAAGTCTTCCATCTTCCTCCTAAGACCTTGACCCTTGATGCCACTCCTCTCATCGTCCTCTTCCTCATCGTCCGCCTGGCGATGGTAATCATCCGGTGGACTGGCCTCCCCTTGTCCTGGACTCGTGCCTGCTCCAGAGTCCTCTGTCGGACAGCTCTCCTCTTCGCTGTCCGGAAAACTGGTTGCGGATGATGTCGAGACATCCCTGGACGATGCCTTCGTTCCGTCACCTGGGGAACAACCGGAAGAGTCCTCAATGGAGGACACATCGCCACTCCTTGGGATGGTCTCAAAACGATCGCTGTCTAAGGAGGCAGCCCTCGGGGGTGGCGGCGGCGGGGGTGTGGGTCGGGTGGAAGAGGGTGCGGTCGGTCGCTGATCGGTGGTTGAGTGGAAGGACGGAGGAAGGGAGACGGAGGAGATGGAAGATAGTCTGTCGTCGATTGTTGTTGCAATGCTAGACGGGTCGAGAGTGTAGCTGAATGGAAAGCGACCCTTGGACGGAGAACCATTGTCTGAAATGGAAACATCAGTACAGATGAAACGCGATGAATACATTTTATATCAAAGACAGTGTCGCATCAATTGGCTAGTGCAGGCCCGGGTGCTATGATAATCTTCCAAAGGTCCCCCTCTGGTAACCTATGGTCCACCACGTGGGGTGCGGTGGTGTAGGGGTATGTTCGGTGCCTTGCAGCCGGAGGGTTGCGGGTTCGAATCCACCTCAAGCCGCCGCGTAGGAACCCTGGGCAAGTCCTTCACCCGCAATTGCTCATGCGCTTCGGCGTGAAACTCCGAGTCAGTGTCCGCGCTGTATAGTCGGAAGCGCCTCTGAGTAGAAATTTTGAAGGGGCGCTATAACAAGTGCTCATACATACATACCACGCACATTTTTAGAACATGCGGGCCCCTCAAAACTGCGGCCACGGGTGCTGCAGCACCCCTCCTTACATTTTCGCCTCCTTAAATTTCATTTAACAGATACAAGCACAATTTCAACTTCAAAAGACGCGTTTCTACTTTCCCGATTCACTGATTTACTTACTCACTTGCTTGTTCGCCGGTCGGAAAGTTATTTAGCGCAAGACTTATATGATAACCGATCGATAGGAAAATGTTTGAGTGTTATAAGGAGAAAAGAGAAGGAGCAAAGCAGACAGACAGCGGGCAGGCAGAGGGGCAGACAGGGAGAAAGAAGTAGACAAGGATAAATTGAGGCATACAGGCAAGGGCTAAAGCAAGAGAGAAGAAGGCATGCTGGTGGGGAAAGGGAGGAAGCGGGGAGAAGCTGCATGGGAAGAAGAGATATATAGGAAAACGGACGATGGATGGCATCGGATAGAGGCAGGGAGAGAGAGGTGCATGGAAGAAGACATTCAGACGGGGCAACGGAGATTGAGAGGCAGGTAGAGATACATAGCTTAACAGAGAAAGAGAAAGATAGAAAGGGACAGAGAGTTACAAAGGCAGGGAAGGAAAAAGAGAGAATGGTATTCGACTGAGGCAGAGAGGTTGGGAGGGAGGGATGTATGGGAGGGTGGACCTGGATGACTCCCAAGGCCCTGTGATGACGAAGACGACGACGAGGACGACGATAAAGGAAGACACGACGCAGCGGAAACGACGGCTGCGAGTTATACAACGCTGCGACTTATACACGAGTATTATATATATATATATATATTTATATATATTTTTATATATGTATACACTGGATATCTGTGTGACGGTGTGCGTATGTATATATGGCATGGGAGGAAATCACGCGAAGACGAGACGAGGCGACAACTAATCGCAACACTTGACCGTCAATCACGTGATCCGGCGAATCTCCTTCAGCTCCAACTCAGACGACGACGAATGAACGACCATCGACGGACAGATGGCGACACACTACAGCAGCAACTTCAACGTCTAAATCAGAATCTATGGCCATCCAGTTTACGAGCAATGTACAACCACACATATCACACACGACAGCTATACACATGCATCACGCGTACACATCGACACGCATATATATATATATATATATATATATTAGGGTGTGTTTAAAAATTGAAGTTTCAAAATTAATATCGGCCTTGTTGTTTTTGTGTTCCACCTTGAGGAAAATTGTCATTTGCCAAATTAGACAAAAATCGGAATAGATTTAGAACTGGCGCAAAGCCCCGGATGATTTATCACTTAGAAAGCAATGTAATACATTGTCATTATTAAAGATCCAAACAACTTTTAACACTTAAACATAAAATATAAGGCAAACGCAAAAGAAGAACCGTCAGTTATTTGTCATTTCTTTATTCCCTTTAGTGCTTTTGGGAACTTGTTTCGATGGTACTCCACCATTTGCAGAACAAACTGTTTTTCTTCCTCATTTCGGACCAGGGTTTCATTGAAGGACTGCATGAGAGCCACTCCTTTCTCCGCCAAATCGCTCGTCACTTTTATGGCGGATATGATATTTTTTTGCCTCACTGTATGATTGTTCTGACTCCCATTGTTGCGGGTCTCAATCAAGAAAAGAGTCATCCAATCTGAGGATCTGGAATATTTTGGTGGTAGAAGTGGTGAAGAAATCGTTACGTCCTTTTGTAGGTGGATTATGTATTGGAGGAAGTCTCTTTGGAGGTTCATCGGATCCATGATTGTTTCGCATGCTGTAGACCATGCGCTGTTTTTCGTCGAAGGTGAATGAATCATCAAAATGGCTGAGGCCTACCAGGGTCTCCGACAGATACCAAAGGTGCCGGGAAAAAACTGTTAGGGCTACCTCTGAGACTTCCTTGTCAGGGTACGTATATGGATTGCCTTCAGGAATTGAAGATCGTTCCTTGGGGCTTCAGCGGGTGACGTACAGGTGAACCAGTACTTCACTTAAGTTGTTGTCACAAAAAGCGACACTCGAAGTAAATGATTCCACACCCTTTGAGAGTAGGATTGTCAAGATGCCATCTCTGAGCTCTGGCGTTGTTGAATGGGAAACTGATCCCTGAAAAGCCACATCTTGATCGCATAGATCGCACGTGCCATCCAACGCGCGCGGTGAAATGCCCCTGGGTACCTGAACTTTATTCCATTCGGTGGAATTCCTCCTAGAAAAATGACTGTTAGTTCTAGTAGCTCTTTGTAGTCGTCTCTGTGGTTTTCGGTACTCAGTTGCTGCAATGCGAAGGTGATCACATCGTCTCGAATTTCTGTGACACGCTGTGCTGCATCTTTATCATCCATTGCTGTGCGATACTTGGCCTGATCGATTTGCGGCCAGAAGTCACGGAAATGACTGAATAGTTCCAATTTTGGAGACCTTGCAGAATCATGCAGTGAAAACACCTTTTCTAGAACAATTTCAGACACATGATGTCGACAGGCAAGGTTCAAGAGGTCCTTTCCTAATTCCGCTTCCATCTTGATGCACACTCCGCCCTTGCAACCCGTGTTACTCGCCGTTGTGTCGAAACACATGGCCACGATTCTGTCTTCCAATCCCCAACTTCTTATCTCAGCCAAACATGCATCTGACATGACTGCAGCTGTCCCGGATTTGAGTTCGGGGATGGCCAATAGCTTGGTCACATCCTTGCCAGATACCCATTATTGGAAGGCGATCAACACACCCTCGTTCTGTCCCTGTAAGATCTGGCATGATCTTGCCGTCCCAGTGAATAGTAAGAGGAACATTTGGATCGAAAGATTCACGAATCTCTGCTGCTAGGGCTGCACGGTTATCTTTCCTTGCTTGATGGATCGCTGAAGGACTTATGATCAGCTCACCAGTCCACATGACAATGTCCCCATGAACTACAATATGGGACACTAGGATACAGTGGAGCAATAAATTTATGTACAACACGTGCTGCCCATAACCGTCCATCCCACTCCTTAGCTTCGACTGTAAATGTTAATAATTATATTATAATCGACTGGTTGATGCTAGCTGCTTGAGGTGAGAGTCGTCTCGTTAGCAAAGAGCTTATAAATAGATGGCTAGTGTTATACCTTATTTACGTTTAATTAACTGTCAAACGTCAACTCGATAGAAAGCACCGCTACTCGCCATTTGCAACACGAGATCAGTGACATAGACACCGTGAGGTCAGTGACGTCATTATCACGAATATTCATTACTTGGGAGCCGGAAAACTGAGAGCGGCCTAAGGATAGCATGCATTGAAATTGTGGATGCCTGTATGCTACCTGTGTCCAATTTCAGTTGCCTTGCGCCAGTCCTAAATGTTCAGCTATCAAGATATAATTTCGGATATGGAGTTAATACATGAATTGGCATGATAATTCGACCAGGCCGGCAAAATATCTTTGAGTTGAAAATATCACATGTACCTTAAAAACACCCTAATATATATATATATATATTGCATATATTTATATATATATATATTTATATAATCTATATATATATTAGGGTTGCGGATTTTAACAATTAATTAAACGATTAATCGTTAACAATTTTAATCGATTAATTTTGGTCTGTTCGATTTTTTTACTTATTTCACGATATCGAGCCGCCCATTTCCGGAGTAAACAATGTGGCGAACAATGATAATGTGAAAAGTTTAATGGAAAATTAAGCGGTCATTTTACATTTAAGGTAAATGCTGATGGAAAAGTCGAAGATAGCGACAAAATTAACTGTCTTCATTGACGCCAAAACGAAGATGTTACAATCATTAAGGGCCAAATTCTCCAACTTTTATGGAGCCATTACATTTTCACCAACGCATCAGTGTATGCATGCATGCATGCGTGTGTGTGTGTGTGTGTGTGTGTTTGCGTGTGTGTGTATTTGTTTGTGCAATTAATTGTTTTTTTATGTAGACCTAGTTTGGTATAGACCTATTTGTAGTGTATGTGCGGATGTATGTATGTGTACGTGATTCTTTCTAGGTCACGGCGCGTGTCTTCCTGTTTTTGAGTTTAGGATTCGCCCAAACTGTGTTATTCATCTTCTTGTTCTTTCCAGTCGAACGCTCCATCTGCCTCCTCTCCATCTCAGCTGCGGATGCTGGTGGCTGATGCCATCCTCCGTTCGCTTCTGTCTCAGCAACTTCCTTTTAATGATGACTGGCATTTCTTCCGCACAACTTCTCCGCCATACATGTATATGGGTCGTGTATATGCGTATATAATTATCCTAGGTATGTCAAGAGCACAGAAAAAAAAGAGCGATAAAAGCATGGAAGAAAAACAACGATACAAGAGGAAAGGCAATAGGGGACAGCAGAAAAAAGCAGCGTGAATTAGCAAGACATACATACGTACATAAATGACCTCACAAATGACATTTGCTATGACAGTATGCCAGTTTTTTTATGACACTGCGATACACGAAGAAGGCAATGGGGGTAACAGACAAAGCAGCGTGAATTAGCAAGACATACACAGAAAATAAATAACCATGACCATAAATTTTATTGCTTCATGTATCACAAGATGACACAACCTTCGAGAAGAAAGCTTACGTTAACAGTAAGCAATGGGAAAGAGACCCTTAAGGGACGAAAGTCCCGCTGACAGACACACGAGGAATATACATATACACATACACATATACATATACACATACACATATACATAAAACATGCACATACACATATACATGTACTCATGTACATAGGAGAGAAAACAACTGGCTATGTATTACAATTTCAGAAAGTATTGGGAGTTAACTTGTTAACTATAATGTAAAAGTGGACACAACGAATGTCTACAATATCTACAATATCTACACACAATATGTACATATATACTATATACATACATACATACATACATACATACATACATACATACATACATACATACGTACATACATGCATGCATTTATAAATACATACATAAATACATACACATATGCACATTCTTTCATAGAATAGGTCGTATATATTTAAGAGAAGGAGAAAAAATATAGAGAATGGGAGAGAAAGGAGAGACAGACAGAACGACAGACAGAGATAGAGACCGACAGAGATAGACAGAGACAGAGAAAGCCGCAAATATTTAGGGTGATTGAACCCCATTTATAGCAGATCCGTAGACGCTGCATGACCCATACTAACTTCTATGGCGCCTGAGTAACTGCTGAGAGTAATGGCCGAACTCCCACGCGGAGATCTGCTGAAATCCGGAACAAATTAAACCATTTGGAGGTCGTCGAAGCGCAGCGTTTATGAGAGAAAATAGGGAAGAATGTGATCGGACGAAGTTACAGGTCTCTGTGGGAGGTTCAACATGACTGCCGTGGCCATAGTCTGCAGCCTCTTCCGTGACGAGGATTCATGTCACGAAGGTCGTAACTCTGAACAGACGGAAATGGAAGCAACATGGAGAAAAACGGACGGAAGCAGAGCATGGATTGAGACGGATAGACTGACGGAGGAAAAGAGACAGAGGCAAAGAGACATAGGCAAAGAGACAGAGGCAAAGAGACAGAGGCAAAGCGACAGAGGCAAAGCGACAGAGGCAAAGAGACAGAGGCAAAGAGACAGAGGCAAAGAGACAGAGGCAAAGAGACAGAGGCAAAGAGACATAGGCAAAGAGACAGAGGCAAAGAGACAGAGGCAAAGAGACAGAGGCAAAGAGACAGAGGCAAAGAGACAGAGGCAAAGAGACAGAGGCAAAGAGACAAGAGACAAAGAGACAGAGGCAAAGAGACAGAGGCAAAGAGACAGAGGCAAAGAGACAAGAGACAAAGAGACATAGGCAAAAAGACAGAGGCAAAGAGACAGAGGCAAAGAGACAGAGGCAAAGAGACAGAGGCAAAGAGACAGAGGCAAAGAGACAGAGGCAAAGAGTCAGAGACAAAGAGACAGAGGCAAAGAGACAAGAGACAAAGAGACAGAGGCAAAGAGTCAGAGACAAAGAGACAGAGGCAAAGAGACAGAGGCAAAGAGACAGAGACAAAGAGACAGAGGCAAAGAGACAGAGGCAAAGAGTCAGAGACAAAGAGACAGAGGCAAAGAGACAGAGGCAAAGAGACAGAGACAAAGAGACAAAGGCAAAGAGACAGAGGCAAAGAGTCAGAGACAAAGAGACAGAGGAAAAGAGATAGAGGCAAAGAGACAAGAGGCAAAGAGACAGAGGAAAAGAGATAGAGGCAAAGAGATAGAGGCAAAGAGACAGAGGCAAAGAGACAGAGGCAAAGAGACAGAGGCAAAGAGACAGAGGCAAAGAGACAGAGACAAAGAGACAGAGGCAAAGAGTCAGAGACAAAGAGACAGAGGCAAAGAGACAGAGGCAAAGAGACAGAGGCAAAGAGACAGAGGCAAAGAGTCAGAGACAAAGAGACAGAGGCAAAGAGACAGAGGCAAAGAGACAGAGGCAAAGAGACAGAGGCAAAGAGTCAGAGACAAAGAGACAGAGGCAAAGAGACAGAGGCAAAGAGACAGAGGCAAGAAACAAAGACACGTGCAGAGACAAACCAGACAGAGACGCAAGAATAGACTGAAAGGGTTAGGGAAAGAGAGAAGGACAGACAGACAGACAGACAGACAGACTCACACACAGACTTTGAAAGAGACAAACTGAGCAAGAATGGCAGATGGACATACGCAGTAGAACCCGCAGAACTAGGAGGCTGCCAATGCAGAAGGAGGCAGAGAGAATAGATATAAGTTTATATAGATTATAATATGTTGACGGCTGGATGGATGGATGAGTGGATGTGTTTTGGGTGGATGTGTTTTGGGTGGATGTCCTGGGTGGCTGAGTTGGTGGGTTGGTAGATTGGTGGGTTGGATGGATGAATGGACGGCTAGATACATACATAGATAGATAGTTTATAGACAGGTAGATGATAGATAGATAGATAGATAGATGGATGGATGGATGGATGGATGGATGGATGGATGGATGGATGGATGGATGGATGGATGGATGGATGGATGGATGGATGGATGGATGGATGGATGGATGGATGGATGGATGGATGGATGGATGGATGGATAGATAGATAGATAGATAGATAGATAGATAGATAGATAGATAGATAGATAGATATATGGATAGATATATGGATAGATAGATAGATGGATAGGTGGATAGACGGATACATGGATTGATTGATAGGTAGAGACAGGAAGATCGGAGATATGTGGTAGTGGTAGTAGTAGTTTCAGTTTAGCGACGTGATAACAAAGATCATTAGCGTCGCCCTCCTCCTTTATCCAGGCTTGGGACTGGCACTGCCAGAGTACGAGCATTGGCGGAGTAGGGAGATATGTGGAGAGAGAAGATGGATATAGCATATATACAGGGTGGCCCAATATAAAATGTCCCACCAGATAAAATGCAATTTCTCCGCAACCAATTGAGATTTTTATACCAAAATTTCACCATTTACAGAGGAATAAAATTTCAACAATCCACAAAAATTTCACTAAACAATTTCCATAGTTTCAAAAGTTAAAGCTGTTTAAATTTGTAATTCCATTTTTTCAAATTTTCGAAGAACAATGGACAGTCACTTGCAATTTTCAATGTCAAATAAAATCATCTTTCATTACGAAATCAGAAATCTGTTGAGCAGTTTATCTCAAGGCATGTTCGAAGTGTCCACCCGTAGCTTTCACACAAGCTCAAAGTCTTTTTGTGAAGCTCAGAATGGCCTTGTTGATTGGGTCCTGCGGCAGCTGGTTCCATATTAGCTGCAAGACTTTTTCAGCTCGTCAATGTTCTTCGGCTTTGGATGAAATGTCTTGTAGCGTTCAAGCATAGCTCCCAGACGTGATAATCAAGAGGGTTAAGGTCTGGAGAGCTTGGTGGCCATTCATCATTGCCAATGAATTCACTGCAGTTGGTGGCAATAAAGCCTTGAGCCAACCGTGCCGTGTGAGCAGGCGCACCGTGCTGCTGGAAAATGAAACCAGACTTGCAGTCTTCAGTGAGTCTGGGTAACAGAGTTTCAACGTAAAGTTGAGCGTTTACTTTAGCCTTGTCTGGGATGAAGTGCAGTCTTCCCTTATCGCCGTAACACACGCCAGCAGAGCCATGATGTGCTTCGCAAACTTGGATCTCTCGACCACCAGGCGACTTTTCGTGAAAATCGCGCTTTTTGCCGGCAGACCCAAACGCACTTAATATATTTTAAAATATCTGCAATTATTAACAGCTTGCTTCATAAACACTTTCTTTACAACTTGTAATGAGGTCATATGACGGCATCATTATTTGGGTGTTACAGAACAATTTCTTTGTGAAAAAATCTTAAAGAAATAACTATTATTGGACCTCTCATCTGCGGAAATTTGAAAAAATGAAATTACAAATTTAAACAGCTGTAACTTTTGAAACTATGGAAATTGTTTAGTGAAATTTTCGTGGATTATTGAAAATTTATTCCTCTGTAATTGGTGAAATTTTGGTATACAAATCTCAATTGTTTGCTGAGAAATTGCATTTTATCCGGTGGGACATTTTATATTGGGCCACCCTGTATATATATGCAATATATATATAATATATATATACAGAGGTCGAAAGATAAATCTCTGAGCTGTCGTCGAAGATTGCAAAGGACTTGGGAAATAGAAAAATGACCGAAAAAACCCGACACAGATTTATCACCGAATTTGGAAAGCCAGCGAATGGCTACAAACGTCGTTTTGCTTCGGATATATCCACAAAGCAGACAAACATTCATCTGAACATCTGCTAAAACAACTTATATATCTATTTGCATATATATATATATATATATATATATAGGTCTATATACACAGTATAAATCTACGCATATGCATCGATATATATAAATTGTAAATTGGCAGCTTAACTATAACTGTTCGATATATGTGGACCAACACATACTTATGTCGAACAATACGGAAACGGTTCTAGGCCTCTTCTGAGACTATATGAACAGAATAAGTCTAGGTTCGATACACACATTACACAGGATAACTTAAAGGTATGGTAAGAGTAAAGTGTGGCGACATAGAGACCGATGCACTTTAAAGCTGCGATGTTATATTGCAAAAGCACAGAAATCTAGTCTGTCTTTCTGCACGGCCAATAAAGCGGAGGCTACTAACGTGGGGCTTTGAGGGGCAGCAGGAGCGTGGTAGACTGCATTCCGTGATAGGCCGTTTGATCCCACTGCATTATCTTGCTGAGGACAACCATACCTTCGAGCAATTATGTAGAATGGCGGACGGGAGCCTCTTTGCAGCCGTACTGCTTTATCAGGGCCCTGTTTTGAACCCACTGCTCCCACCGTTGAGACCACTGCAGCCCTACGCCATGAGGCCGAGGCTTCACGACCAAATTATCCATAAGACGAACAACTTAACGAGGAAAACGTTTCTGACATGGGTTCTTTATCTTGTTTAAATGTCATGTAGACCAAAGAGCGGTATAAGCAGTTGGTCGTAAATAGTAATAAAGAATATACTTACTTATTTACTTATGTACGCATGAATGCATGTATTTATGTATGTATATATATATATGCATGTATGTACGTACATGTATGTATGTACTTTAGCATGTATATATATGGTCAATACGAGATACTTGATACAGAGGATAATTAATGACGACACGAAAGAAGGAAGTTGAGGACAGGAGAGAGAAGAAAGAGCAGAGGAGGAGGAGGACGAGGAGGAGAAGGAGGAGAAGGAGGAGGAGAAGGAGGAGGAGAAGGAGGAGAAGGAGGAGAAAGGAAGAAGAGGAGGAGAAGGAGGAGGAGGAGAAGAAGGAGGAGAAGGAGGAGGAGGAGGAGGAGGAGGAGGAGGAGGCAAGTTGAGAAGGAGAGAGAAGAAAGAAGCAGAGGAGGAGGAGGAAGAGGACGAGGAGGAGGAAGATAAAGAAGAGGAGGAGGAGGAGGAGGAGGAGGAGGAAGAAGAAGAGAAGGGTGGGAGTAAGATGCAGAGAAGATGTGCAGAAGGCGAAGGACATTGATGAGACAGTACACTCCGTTTCAATGTTCTTTCAATGGACTCGACAAAAAATCCCTATAGACACACTCGAATATACCAACATGGCTTCCATCTACAGCACCGTCATCCGTCATTCTGTCTGTCCCTTTCCCTGTCTCTTTCTGTCCCTCTCCCTAACACTGTACCTCTGTGTATACCGTGTAGCATCAGCGAACGACGGATACAGCGCAGCCCCGTCTAACCTTATTTAGCGCATTGACTGATCGCCTACTCTCAAAGGACGCCATGCAAAGAAGAAGCAGAGCTCTCTATATCCAGCGGTCCATGACGCACCGCGACTTGGCTCACAGTTTCAACACCAGTTATCTTAGCACAGATGCATTACAAACAACGTTTATTATACAATCATACAGCTCTCATTTGTAATGCAGACACCCACGTATGCTATATACATATATATATATATATATATACATATATATATATATATATGTTCGCGCAGTAGTCGGGAGCGCCTCTGAATGGGAAATCTGGTTGGGGCGCTATAACAAGTGTTCAAATACAATACAATACAATACAATATGTTATGTGTGTGTATTGATTGATATCGTTCTGTATATGTATATATTACATGCCTATTGCGCATACGTGTCGTTTATACATAATGTATGTATGTATGCATATATTTAAATTAATAAAAGCCCAGATGCATACATACATACATACATACATACATACATACATACATACATACATACATACATACATACATACATACATACATACATACATACATACATACATACATACATACATACATGCATACATACATACATACATACATACATACATACATACATACATACATACATACATACATACATACATACATACATACATACATACATACATACATACATACGTACGTACATACATACATACATACATACAATCATACATACCTCTGAGCAATAACCCACCTCTGAGTAGTAACCTTGAAGAGGTGCTAAATAAATCTTTGTCAATGGCGCCGGCACGCCGACGCAATAGACGCATTTGCGACTAATGTTTTGCTAAACAATGAAATATTAATGACACAAATGAGAATCTCTAAATATTAATCTCTAAATGTCGTCGCATTGCGTTAGCATTTCCGCGTGATCAGCAGAGACAATGATTGTTAGTGACCAAATAATTCAAATGGCATGATGACAGTTTTACATTATTATGACCGCATGATACCGCGTTGTCAGCGTTGACACTGAGTGTAGATATTTAAGACTTGAAGAGTTTTCGTGTGTGTAGCGTTAGGCCTATGTAATGTTCATTTATGCTTCATTATCACATGAATGATGATGACCACTGATTGACCAAAATGATTGGCAATGTTTTATGTCTTAAAAGGTGGGCGTATTTAGGGGGTGGTTTTACGGGTTCAACTAAGTTTCCGATTTTTTTTTATAGGCCTATGCTTTTCCATGCGAAATACCAAAAACCTTAACTTTTGCGACCATTTCCAATGAAACCCTCCCCGAAATCTTAAAACCCCTCCGAAATTTTTTTCTAGCTACGCCCATGTCTTAAAATCAATAAATTTGCGACTTTGCGTCCACTTTCTTGGCGTCTGGCGGGGCCACTGGATGCTGCAGTGTAATGTAATGTAAAAATTAGAATCTTCTAAATTTCTCAGCACTACACAAAAGCCACGTCAGGGAGACCAGCTCATCGCCGGCGCTATATCCAATCAAGTCCGCAATTGCCAGGTGTTTTTGTTCGTTTCCAGGAGGTCAAGGCGAGAAATAGCAGAGTGTGAAATGTCCAGTAGAAGAAGAAATTTGGTTTTCTAGACGAGTTGAGAGGAGTTCATTACTATAGATTAGATGTTATCCAAAACTGCACCTTCTCAGAGGTAGTGAATAACTAATGCGCAGACGAGTAATGAGAAATGCGAAATGTACAAGTGAAATGTACAAGTGAAATGTACAAGTGAAATGTACAAGTGAAATGTACCGTTGAGAAATGATATCCCAACGAATAGTTATCAAGTAATATAGGCTATACCGGGAGTATACCGCATGTTGTGGTGCATACTGTAAATACAAGTAAGAGAGGACCAATCGCTAATAACTGCGGAACTCCACATTAACTAGTTAGTTAAATAAATTAAATTTAAATATAGTACTGATTGAGTGCGTTGGCTAAGACAAATTGCAGTTCACGAGGACCCAAACCAGTCCCAGATATGATCCACGTATACATGTACACTGCCCTACTTTGGCAAAAGGAAGCAAGTCCAGTTTCGGGTCAAAATGACATATCGGTATCATTTTGGTTCACGAAGCAAGTCCAACACAATCGACTATATAACTAGTCATTATTGCATGTGGTTCTGCCGGAAAAACAGAGGCAGAAAGAAGCAAGTCCAAAGTAGGCCTACTGGAAAATTCCAAGGCAAAAAGAAGCAAGTCCATGCGTAGGCTATGTGATGCATACGCATGGACTTCTTTTTGCCTTGGAATTGTACGCGTAAATTCAGACATATTTTTAGGCCTGAGAATCGTTTTTCGCATTTTTCTCAGAAACTGAAATCTGTGACTTGCTTCCTTTTGCCAAAGTAGGGCAGTACATCCCTTCAAGCTATACAATCCTGATTCTACTTCTGCACCACCACACGACCACCATCATCACCGATTACCACCGTAGCACCATGCTGTATCCCGGCTTGACCTCCCAGGATTTTGTCCTGGCACCGGAACGAACAAAGAAATTTGGCTATTGCGGACTTGATTTGATATGGCGCCGATGCCTAAGCTGGTCTCCCTGACGTTGCTTTTGTGGGCGCTGAGAAATTTTCGAAGAATTACATACATATACAATATACTATAAATAGTTACTAATTTAACGTATAATATTAAATAGACAGTTTGAGATTGACGCCTCTCTAATATCTGTGACGCATTTGTCAGTAGGCCTACATAATATCGTTAAAGTGGAACCAGAACTTGACATACGTCGTATTTTAGCCTATCATTTCGACCTTTGATGTAATTTCGATGCCGTCAGTCTACGTTAAGCAACATAAAAGTCGGGCCAACAAATAAACAGAAGTAGTTAGACGTCTAAAAGCGAATATTCAGAAGCTGAATGTGAATTAAACTGTTGGTCTCTTTGCTCCTGGTGCATCCATCGTGGTCGATTTCTGATGAAATTTGTAATCGTAGTGGCGATAGAAAGGTTGCCGGAGCACTCGTGAAAACACAGAACCCGTGGCATTTGTGGTAAACACGAGAAAAACCGATGCATCATAGTTTGGACATTAAGTCGGTCATATCTGTTTAGTGGCGAAGCGCAGGAGTCAATTCTCAGCGACGTGTCAGCTCCCGTTCGTTGGAGGGGAGGAGAGGAATACGAGCAGCGACACGCATTTCTTAATGGGTTTACGACTACCGCGGGGTACGCGATAGTGCAGTGGTCAGCGCGCTGGACTGTCAATCGAGAGGTCGCGGGTTCAAATCCCCACAAGGGCAGAAATTTGGTTGGAGATTATTTCTGCTCTGCCTGGCCCACTAGTCAACTCAGCTATGATGAGTACATTGACCGCACACTGTCAGTGGCAAGATGAGACGGCGAGGAAGAGGACTGGTCACCCGCTCTTCTTCTTTAGCAGTTTAACGACAATGTGTCGTAACAAAGACCATTAGACTGGCACCGGCTGGCACTAAGCACGGATGTGCAATGCACGGACGTCCGGTGGCGGATGTAACATCTTGGTCACCGAACCTCGTCTCCGGGACAGGCCAGAAGTCAAAGTCGGCTGAAGCTCCTTCACCACGACAAGGCGTACGATATCGGACATTTACACCGTCGAGTGATCTTCTGAGGCAGCCACTCGAACGGCGCTCCGAGAGAGGCCAACCGGTCTGCCGAGGTCACTTCACACCCATGGCTTCCTCCCTCTCAGACTATAGCTCAAAAGACTCGTCTTCTTTTCTTCTTACGATTACCGCAGAAAGAGGCCATGCATGTTGATCAATCTACGCCTCCTTTGGTCTGCATTCTTCTCTCTTCCATTTTCCACAACTAGTATTTATTTATTTATTTCTTTTAAATAAATCCTGGAGGATGATATCATCCAATGCACAGTTCCTGGATTAAGAGCTCGGGGAAGTCCTAAAATGGGATGTATTGATGGCCTAAAGCGTCGGTGGGCTAGATAGTCATTGACCGGTTCTCGAAAGAGACAAGAAACAGAGCAGGATGGAAGAAAATTGTCCGTGCTACTGAATCCTAGGATAGAGGACGGTTGAGACAAGACAATACATGCATGTGTGTGAGTGAGCGTGTGTGTGTAAATAAATAATAAATACTGTTGTGCCAAGATAATCTGCCCTATACAACTGCTGCTGCTGCTGTTACTACAGCTACTACTGCTACTGCTGCTGCTGCAACTACTACTACTACTACTACTACTACTACTACTACTACTACTGCTGCTGCTGCTGCTGCTGCTGCTGCTGCTGCTACTACTACTGCTGCTGCTGCTGCTGCTACTACTACTACTACTACTACTACTACTACTACTACTACTACTACTACTACTACTACTACTACTACTACTACTACTACCACCACAACCGATGCCTTCGCTACTAAACTTAGAGTGCTGAAAAACCAAGCAATCGTGTGTTAACTAATATCACCGACGTTTCTGGTTTACGACCGGATATTTTCAACAAATTGCCACGAAAGGTCATGGTGCCCCTACAGCTGCTGGTCTGTCGTATACCGAATCAATGTCCTTTCTAATCCCGGAAAATCTATGCGACGAGCGTTTGGACATGCTATGCAAAGCTGCCACTAACGGTGAATGGAGTGCTAAGAGTGCAAGCCTATGATTCTTCACGCTCTTCTGATCGTATGAGCTACATTATTGTAGAAAGAACGCCAGAATGATTAGCATTTTATACAGGTTTATATAGGGGTCTCTAGGAGACGTCTGCGGTGCGTTGGACGCGTTGCGTACGTTGCGTCGGCAGGAAGTTGCCTGATAAGGGAAGATGTAGCGGTGCGGAGGTGAAACGGCAACGGTCGTCTGTGATGACATCGTATGAAGAAGAAAGTACCGTGAAAACAGCAGCAGCGGCCTAATGGGTTTTCTGCAGAAATGACGGTTTGGGGTTGAAGAAGAAGAATGCGAAGAAGAGGAGGAGGAGGAAGAGGAGGAGGATCAGGAAGAGGAGGAGGAGGAAAAAGGAGAAGGAGAAGAAAGAGAAGAAGAGGAGGATGACGACTACGACGAGAAGAAGAAGAAGAAGAAGAAGAGGAGGAAGAAGAAGAGGAGGAGGAAGAAGAACAAGAACAAGAACAAAAAGACCAAGAAGAAGAGGGGAGGACGATGACGACGACGAGGAAGAAGAAGAGGAAGAGGAGAAGGAGAAGGAGGAAGAAGAAGAGAAAGAGCAGTCCATCAAGCTAGCCCCAAGAGACGAATGAATGCATTCCAGCCAAACACTCATAGAATAATGTTGAACATGTGTATCAAGTGTTTGTTTTCGACTCTTTTTTCTTAGTCTCGGCATACGTGGCGTGTCCCTAGACCCGATGTTCCCACTGACAGTGTACGGTCAATGTACTCATTGCATCTGAGTTGGCAGTGGGCGCAAGCGAACAGCAATCTCGAAACAGATTTCTGCCCTGGTGGGATTTGAATCGCCAATCTATCAATTGACGGCCCAGCACGCTAACCACTAGAATATCGGTCACTCCGCATTGGGAAAGGACATGAAGGGAGAGAAAATGAGTGCAGGGCGAGAATGGAAATCATTCATTTAGTGTGTGAAAGGAGAGAGGGGAAGGAGAGGAAAGAGTGTGTGTGTGTGCGTGCGTGTGCGTGTGTGTATGTTGTAGGTGTGTGTGTGGGTGTGTTTGTGTGTGTGTGTGTGTGTGTGTGTGTGTGTGTGTGTGTGTGTGTGTGTGTGTGTGTGTGTGTGTGTGTGTGTGTGTGTGTGTGAGAGACAGAGACAGACAGAGACAGACAGAGACAGAAACAGAGAGACAGAGACTGAGAGACTGAAAGACAGAGACACACAGAGAGAGACAGAGAAACAGAGACAGAGAGAAGCAGATATGAAATAATCATGAAATGGTAAGCTAAATTATTATCTGCACGGACAAATACTGACTGAATCAACGTACAATCGTATGAATGCATTCCAGCCAAACACTCATAGGACATAACTTTAAACATCTCCAACAACACACAGCCACAGACATACAGACAAACATAAAGGCCTAAACACAGACAAACAGCAGGTCAGCAAGAACCACGCATGCAGTGCAATAAAAATACATGTGGATCTACATTCATAATTTATTTCCCTTACTCTATTTCATCAAAGGACCTGAGCAGTGCGACCTACTTTCCCACTTCATCACAAGACGTCGTCGTCGGCAAACCGCCTCTGATCCCTTCAGCGCCGCCAGCACCTGACCGACCGCCCGCCAGCCAGCCAGCCAGGCAGTCAGTCAGTCCGTCCGAAGGAGGAGAAATTGGATTTCTCGTCTATAGAACTGATTCTGAGGACGACGCTTTCTTAAACGCAGGAACAGAGACGAAATGAAATCAACTATTCTTCTGCGTCTTCATAAATGAAGGACTGTATGTGTCACGGCATCGCTCTATATCACTGAAGCAAAGCATAGCGCAACCTTTGCCCTAATGGTACAGATATATACATGCATACGTAACAAAGTTATTGCGTATATATATATATTACTACTTCTACTATTATTATGTTTATATATATATATATAAATTCATATAAATGTGAGTATGTATTATAATCTGGTGCGTCCTCGAAATACTTCTCATTGTGAAAGTGTCCGTGGGTGGTCGTGTGTGAACGTATCAACCAACATTGTATGACTAAACCAACATATCAGTAGTAATCGGTTTATCGAGAAGAAAGAGACCAAGAATACCTATCATTCATTTGACCGTGATCCCATCTGAGGGGTCAGATGGGATCAAGAACTCAAACCCGAACTTGACCTTGCCCATGACCTCTGACATTCACGTAAATGAAAGTTTCGTTCAAGGCCTTAATCTGTGCCGTCGAAAGGGTAAATATCGCTGTTGTATGTACGTTGTATATGAGTATGTATATCGTGTATAAGTGTATATATATATGTGTGTGTGTGTGTGTGTGTGTGTGTGTGTGTGTGTGTGTGTGTGTGTGTGTGTGTGTGTGTGTACCAAAACCAAGTCGTAATGATCAGTCCGGTAAGACAAAGAGACAGCTTGTGGCTGATTAGTAATTTGAGACTTTTAGAGTGAAAACTAACCAACGGGAAGGAGGATTGAACTGAAGGATGGTAGATAGTATTGATGATGAGATATCGATAAGGTTGAAGTTAAAGAAAGATGGTGGCATCGTTTGAAACATTTTGGGACATACAAGTCTGCGAACTATACACCAGTAGTGGGAAGACTATATTTTCTGGCTCACTTTTGACCTAGATACGACTATATTTTCTGGCTCACTTTTGACCTAGATACGACTATATTTTCTGGCTCACTTTTGACCTAGATACGACTATATTTTCTGGCTCACTTCATCAGGATCGACTATATTTTCTGGCTCAATTCATAAAACCAGACTATATTTTCTGACACACCTTATCCAGAACGACTATTAGTTTAAGCACCAATTCAAAGTTCAAACAATAAGAGAGTTACAGTACGGACAACCTACCCATTGGGCTTTACATAATAACGAGGCCTATTTAAATATTGAGTAAAACCATCTTAAACAAGCTAACATATGGCATAGTCGTATGTCAAACGACCGCCACGTGGACTAGAGGTCATTCAAAGATCGTTTAGCGACCCACACAATTATGAACTATATACTGCCGTATAATTAAATTTCATCTTAAGTTTCCATTTGCTTGAACTTAAAACCATACCACGTAGACTAGAAGTGTTTCAAACCTTCATTATCTCAGCGGCCAACCGAATGGACATTGTTGGGTGCATAGTGCACAAACAGACACACACACACACACACAAACACACACACACACACACACACACACACACACACTATACACTTTTGGGTAACGAACGGACATTTTCTTGTTGAGTGAGTTCACACTCACTGAAAAGCCCTTGTATTTAGCTTGAATTATAGAAAAAGGGTGGAAATAGAGCGATCAAGCCGTTTTTTCACTTCTCAACATGTATTATGCTCACTAAGCACTTTTGCGTAACGTCCTTTTACATTTAGGTATGCCTCAAACTATACTATCTAGAATTATCAAGTGTCTTAAATTTAAAGTCAGCAACTTGGGTTTTTAACTCTTGTAGGTGGACTTACATGGTTTTACATGGCTGACTAAGCCCAATTTATTATTCATTAAATACAAATTGCAATCTTTTACTCTATAGGCAAGCTGCTATAACCGGGGTATTTGCTCTTTTACACATAGGTGCGCAGCGTTGTGCTAGCAATCTCCTTCAATGCGCACTAAGGCTAATTTATTAGGCATTAGGCACAAATTGCATGGTTTTTGAATTTGGAGCTCGTCATTTGCAAAGCTCATTTTACACTGTTTCATTGTACAGCCAAGCTGTCAATGTTTTAGACACTCACACTTAGACCAACTTTAAGCTTGCACGTCAGTGCAGCTAGACTTTGCTCGTGTAGCTGCACATGTATTGTTTTACAAGGTTGATCAAATCTCAATGAATATTCTTTTAGCATTCCTCCTTTTACGCTTAGTGTGGAAGCCAATACAGGCAGTGTTTGCGCTTGCATGCCAGTACAGCTCTCACCATTTAGCCATTTGCAACTTTAAAATTTCAGACACTCTGGTTTTCAATCTTTTAGATTTCAGACCTGGTGGTTTTCAAAATTTTAATTTCAGAACTTCTTGCTTGCTAATTTAAAATTTCAGAAGTCGTGGTTTTCAATCCTTTAGATTTCTGAAGTTGTGGTTTCCAACTTTAAAATTTCAGAACGTCAGGTTTGCTTCTTTTAAAATTTCACAATTGGTGGTTTTCCAAATTTTATTTTTCTGAACTTCTTCATTGCGACTTTAAAATTACTGAACTTCTTCATGGCAAATTTAAAATTTCTGATCTTCTAGTTTGCGACTTTAAAATTTCTGAACTTCTTCATTGCAACTTTAAAATTTCTAAACTTCTTCATGGCAAATTTAAAATTTCTGAACGTCTTCATAGCTTCTTTAAAATTTCTGATCTTCTCGTTTGCGACTTTAAAATTTCTAAACTTCTTCACAGCAACTTTAAAATTTCTGATCTTCTCTTTTGCAACTTTAAAATTTCTGATCTTCTCTTTTGACACTTTAAAATGTCTGATCTTCTCGTTTGCAACTTTAAGATATCTCTGTTTTGGTATGATGGTGTCTTCTTTGAAAAAGGGACAAGTCCTTTTTTCAAAGTTATACCAAAACAGTGATAGCTAAAAGTCTGAAAGCTAAACGACGCAAAGCTGAAGTTCTGAAATTTTAAATTTACAATCCACAAGGTCTGAAATGTAAAGAATGGAAAACCACCTGTTCTAAAATTTTAAAGTTGCAAACGAGAAGATGGCAAATACGAAGATCTGAAAATTTTAAAGATGCAAACGTGAAGATCTCAAATAAGAAGTTCAGAAATTTTAAAGTTGCAAACGAGAAGATCAGAAATTTTAAAGTCGCAAATGAGAAGATCAGAAATTTTAAAGATGCAATGAAGAAGTTCAAAAATTTTAAAGTTGCAAACGAGAAGATCAGAAATTTTAAAGTCGCAAACGAGAAGATCAGAAATTTTAAAGATGCAATGAAGAAGTTCAGAAATTTTAAAGATGCCATGAAGAAGTTCAGAAATTTTAAAGTCGCAATGAAGAAGTTCAGAAATTTTAAATTTGCAATGAAGAAGTTCAGAAATTTTAAAGTTGCAAACGAGAAGATCAGAAATTTTAAAGTGGCAAAAGAGAAGATCAGAAATTTTAAAGTTGCAAAAGAGAAGATCCGAAATTTTAAAGTTGCTGTGAAGAAGTTCAGAAATTTTAAAGTCGCAAACGAGAAGATCAGAAATTTTAAAGAAGCTATGAAGACGTTCAGAAATTTTAAATTTGCCATGAAGAAGTTTAGAAATTTTAAAGTTGCAATGAAGAAGTTCAGAAATTTTAAAGTCGCAAACGAGCAGATCAGAAATTTTAAATTTGCCATGAAGAAGTTCAGAAATTTTAAAGTCGCAATGAAGAAGTTCAGAAAAATAAAATTTGGAAAACCACCAATTGTGAAATTTTAAAAAAAGCAAACCTGACGTTCTGAAATTTTAAAGTTGAAAACCACACCACCTGAAATCTAAAGAATTGAAAACCACCAGGTCTGAAATCTAAAAGATGCAAACCAGAGTGTCTGAAATTTTAAAGTTGGAGGAAACCACAACTTCAGAAATCTAAAGGTTTGAAAACCATGACTTCTGAAATTTTAAATTAGCAAGCAAGAAGTTCTGAAATTAAAATTTTGAAAACCACTAGGTCTGAAATCTAAAAGATGCAAACCAGAGTGTCTGAAATTTTAAAGTTGGAAACCACAACTTCAGAAATCTAAAGGATTGAAAACCATGACTTCTGAAATTTTAAATTAGCAAGCAAGAAGTTCTGAAATTAAAATTTTGAAAACCACCAGGTCTGAAATCTAAAAGATGCAAACCAGATTGTCTGAAATTTTAAAGTTGGAAACCACAACTTCAGAAATCTAAAGGATTGAAAACCACGACTTCTGAAATTTTAAATTAGCAAGCAAGAAGTTCTGAAATTAAAATTTTGAAAACCACCAGGTCTGAAATCTAAAAGATTGAAAACCAGAGTGTCTGAAATTTTAAAGTTTAGGAAAGCCCGACGTCTGAAATCTAAAAGATTGAAAACCACCAGGTCTGAAATCTAAAAGATGCAAACCAGAGTGTCTGAAATTTTAAAGTTGGAGGAAACCACAACTTCAGAAATCTAAAGGATTGAAAACCACGACTTCTGAAATTTTAAATTAGCAAGCAAGAAGTTCTGAAATTAAAATTTTGAAAACCACCAGGTCTGAAATCTAAAAGATGCAAACCAGATTGTCTGAAATTTTAAAGTTGGAAACCACAACTTCAGAAATCTTGAAAACCACGACTTCTGAAATTTTAAATTAGCAAGCAAGAAGTTCTGAAATTAAAATTTTGAAAACCACCAGGTCTGAAATCTAAAAGATTGAAAACCAGAGTGTCTGAAATTTTAAAGTTGGAAAGCCCGACGTCTGAAATCTAAAAGATTGAAAACCACAACTTCTGAAATTTTAAAGTTGCAAATGGCTAAATGGTGAGAGCTGTACTGGCATGCAAGCGCAAACACTGCCTGTATTGGCTTCCACACTAAGCGTAAAAGGAGGAATGCTAAAAGAATATTCATTGAGATTTGATCAACCTTGTAAAACAATACATGTGCAGCTACACGAGCAAAGTCTAGCTGCACTGACGTGCAAGCTTAAAGTTGGTCTAAGTGTGAGTGTCTAAAACATTGACAGCTTGGCTGTACAATGAAACAGTGTAAAATGAGCTTTGCAAATGACGAGCTCCAAATTCAAAAACCATGCAATTTGTGCCTAATGCCTAATAAATTAGCCTTAGTGCGCATTGAAGGAGATTGCTAGCACAACGCTGCGCACCTATGTGTAAAAGAGCAAATACCCCGGTTATAGCAGCTTGCCTATAGAGTAAAAGATTGCAATTTGTATTTAATGAATAATAAATTGGGCTTAGTCAGCCATGTAAAACCATGTAAGTCCACCTACAAGAGTTAAAAACCTAAGTTGCTGACTTTAAATTTAAGACACTTGATAATTCTAGATAGTATAGTTTGAGGCATACCTAAATGTAAAAGGACGTTACGCAAAAGTGCTTAGTGAGCATAATACATGTTGAGAAGTGAAAAAACGGCTTGATGGCTCTATTTCCACCCTTTTTCTATAATTCAAGCTAAATACAAGGGCTTTTCAGAGAGTGTGAACTCACTCAACAAGAAAATGTCCGTTCGTTACCCAAAAGTGTATAGTGTGTGTGTGTGTGTGTGTGTGTGTGTGTGTGTTTGTGTGTGTGTGTGTGTGTCTGTTTGTGCACTATGCACCCAACAATGTCCATTCGGTTGGCCGCTGAGATAATGAAGGTTTGAAACACTTCTAGTCTACGTGGTATGGTTTTAAGTTCAAGCAAATGGAAACTTAAGATGAAATTTAATTATACGGCAGTATATAGTTCATAATTGTGTGGGTCGCTAAACGATCTTTGAATGACCTCTAGTCCACGTGGCGGTCGTTTGACATACGACTATGCCATATGTTAGCTTGTTTAAGATGGTTTTACTCAATATTTAAATAGGCCTCGTTATTATGTAAAGCCCAATGGGTAGGTTGTCCGTACTGTAACTCTCTTATTGTTTGAACTTTGAATTGGTGCTTAAACTAATAGTCGTTCTGGATAAGGTGTGTCAGAAAATATAGTCTGGTTTTATGAATTGAGCCAGAAAATATAGTCGATCCTGATGAAGTGAGCCAGAAAATATAGTCGTATCTAGGTCAAAAGTGAGCCAGAAAATATAGTCGTATCTAGGTCAAAAGTGAGCCAGAAAATATAGTCTTCCCACTACTTACACCTATATGTGCGCCTGTGATTGGTGTGCACTTCGAGAGGTGCTATATAAATTGATAGATACAATACAATGTCACAAAATACATTCTGCCGAAGGCTGTTACTTTGATCTTTACACAAAGGTGTCCGTTGTCAATGAGCAAACCACGTGTCTATTGGAGTTACCTACCTTTCCGGTGCACCTAAGACACCGTATACTCCTCTGGATTTGGGACGCCCAAGTCCAGATGAGTAAACGGTGTCTTTAAGGACTTTGTATCTCTGGACCGCTCCTCTTTAACGACGTAGCGCTCATGAATAAGGTGGTGCCCTGTGCTTAGCTTTTATGTAGCGCATAGAAATTTCGAGGTTACGATGACGATTACTGCAGTTAGAAATAGCGCATAATAACGATCTCTCAATAGGTAAACCTGCTCGAAATCTGCATCATATATAGTGTTTCATTTTTACCATTCGTACAGTAGTTTCTGCACATACACCACTGGTACTGTGCTCTGTAACGAGATAATCTATGCTGACCACAATATTGTTTCCGAAGGAATCAGTGACCACAAAAGTACGGTCAACATGCGACCCTCTGAATACCACAAGATCCGGCATAAGCCTCCATTCTACAATAAGGCAGCAGAGCCAGCCATTATTGCTCCAGAAGTCTATAAAAGCACCGTTAATCGCTGGACGCTTCGTGCATGGATAATAAAGTTGCTTTTATTTGAAGACCGTATTATTATCGCCCGTCACTGACCGGTCAATCGGTCAATGGCATCGATCTGTCATTAGTCGCTAATCGATTGAATCTTGAGGGATCCGCAGAAATTGCTTTAAACACTGAACGGAAATGGAAAAAATGCAATATTTTGGTCGAATCTTACTTATCGGTAAGCCCGTGTTTTAGGTGGTTCACGGGTTTTACCGAACGCAAGCTCCGCCACTATTCGTACTCTGCAAGTGCCAGTCCCAAGCCTGGATGAAGGAGGAAGGCGAAGCTAATGATCTTTGTTATCACACAGTGTCGTTAAACTGAAAGTACTTACCGAAACGCGCTTAAAAGCTTTCGAGTTTACCTTCACTTAGTGGAAGTGAAAGAGGTCGTGAAAGAATCGAAGACGTAGAGGAAACATCCCATCAAAGTTTGAATTTTTTCTTGAAAAACTGGGGACTTAAAGTCATAAAAATTCTGACAGCAGTAAATTGGTTCGTAAGTCTTCATGACTAAAAGTTCATAAAAATTTTGACCATAAAACTAAGTCCGCTTTGTTTCTGTTTTACGTGGGCTATATAATTATTTTCATCTGTTGTTTGTGTTAGTATCTCTCAGTCTTGCGCGCAAATGTATCCGTGTGCCTATTGTGTGTTTGTTTGTGTGTGTTTGTGTTTGTGTGTGTGTGTGTGTTTGTCTGTTTCAGTGACTGTCTGTTCTTCTTTAACGTCTCACTGTACGTATGTGAGTTTGTTTACGCGTTGTTGTGTATCCGCACGTGAGTACATGTTTGCTTGTTTGCTTGTGTGTCTGCCTGAGTGCCAGTCTGTTTTCTGGCTGCCTATTAGAGACACAAACAATGTCTGCCTGTATGACTATCTGTGTGTGATTGTCTGTTTGTTTGTCAGTGTGTTACCGTATCTCTTTTAGTGATCGTCTGTAGGTTTGTATCGCTACTGTATTTTTACTTGCGTCCTAAAAAATCCGATGGAAACACAGGACAGCTGGTTTAATTGCCAGTCTTCTTAACCAAGCGTTCTAGTAGACTGTTAGCGGATTTAGTCGTTGCTAGGGCCGCGCCTATCAGGAGTTCGCTCGGTCACCGGAATAATAAAGACGTGCAAACATTTGCCGAGAACTCGTTCCCCGGCGAAAACCTGTCGACCAGATGCCTCAGATTTTCTTACTTCAGACTTCGGGAACTCCTCCGTAAGCCATATAACCATAAGACAAACCTATATATATATATATATAGCTGGCTTTTGCTGTAAAATACAAGCAGTAGAGAAAACTACGCCGACTTGGAAGCTAAGAGCTCCTGCGCGTGGATCAAAACACTTACAGCTCATATTGAACATACGTGTTTTATGTTCTACGACGGGACATCTTTACACTTGAATCATGACGCGGTAGAGCGACATAATTATCTCAAGCGTAAGCCATATTTCCTTATTCGCCTTAATATACACATAGATATAAATTCACAAGTGTACATAAATTCAGAAAGAAGAAGAAAAAAGAAGAAGAATAAAAAGAAGAAAGCGAAGGAGGAGGAGGGAGAAGGAGAAGGAGAAGAAGAAAGCTAATCATGAGAGGCCGAATTGCGTATGAAGTGTTAACGACTTCACTTTTCTTAACCTCGACATATATGAGTGCGGTTGGCGAGTCGTCTCCATTGCCGCCTGATCTTTCCGCTAACATTGTCTGCGGTCGGTGTACTCATTATGGTTTAGTGTGGCATTTAGGTGGAGCTAAAATCTCGTAAAATATTTCTCTCGTATACCCGGGGGATTTGATCCCCCTCCGACCTCTCGATCCACAGTCCAGTAGGACCAGCACGCTAACCATCAAACCATCGTGTACCCCGTATCACATAAATAGCCTATATGCATGTAGGGGTTGGCGATGGTCTATCTGTCGGGGGTTTGAATCAGTGGCGTAACTAGGGGTTCGTGCGCCCGGGGGCAAGAACTTCCTGAAAAATTTTTTTCTTACCTTCCGCCAAAAATTCTGATGACCTTTTTTTCATGAAAAAGTGGTTACATTGTCACAAGCCTCGTTTTGCGCCCCCCCTTGGCGCCCGCGCCCCTGCCAAACTCGTGCATACTAGTTACTTTTTTACTTTTTAGCTATTCTTGCCTGATTTCTTTATCAAAAAATTTTCTAAACCCTAATTTTGCGCCCCTTGTCCTGCGCCCGGGGCCGCCCACCCCTGCCCCCTCGTTACGCCACTGGTTTGAATCCCATCCAGGGCATTAAAAATATTTCGAGATTTCTATTGCACTTGCATATCCTACTGAATTTAGCTATAAAACAATATCAGTACACAAAGTTTACTGCTATCGTTACTGATCCAACTCATATACTCTACACTGATCCAACTCGACTAATTCAAGTGCACATTGAATTGATGCTTAGGTGTCCACTGTTCCTATTTAGCGGGATCTATGATCCCTTCAGGGCCCCTTTGTTGCCAATCCATGTTGACGCATTGTCTTTTTGTTTTAATTGTCTTTCTTGTTGGTCACAAAATAAATAACTAAATAATTGATTGATTGAAAGATGTCCTGTTGTACAATATTGTAAAAGCAATGAAACTAAGACGCCTGTGTATGAGTATGACATTGTCTACATACATATATATATATACGATTGTATATACGTGTAATTACACATGCATAATATAAATATTATACAAGATTTTTATGTATATGCAATTACACATAGATGATAAATGAAGAAAAATAGTCTTATCATATATTGTCTGATATGCAGGTCATTATTGCATGTATACCTTACAATACATGACATAAGCTTACATGAATATCATCTAAATATAGTCCTATAATGTGTGTGTGCCTGTGTGTGTGTGTGTGTGTGTGTGTGTGTGTGTGTGAATGTATGTTTGTTTGTGGCTTCTGCGTGTATACTAGGCCTGCATATGCATATAGTTCCTGGACTTGGACTGGTTTCCGCGGTGATCCGGCTGTGGACAGAAATGGCTTCGTGTGCGAAGAGCCAGAGACAATCTGCGGATAATGGAACGTAAACAACAAGGTCCATTCATCAGCTGCATGAGACGACTCATGGACTATTCCCGATGGAAAAATCCCATCTTTTCTGGAGGCAGTCGCGAATGTCATCTGGTTTGGCGGTGTATTGATAGAAAAATCAACTATTGTGTCTAGTGTATTGACAGAAAAATCAACTAATGTTTCTATTGTATTAAGAGCAAAATCAGCTATTGTCTCTATAGTCGCGCCCATCGCCTTTAAAATTGCCTGGTCATCATCATCTCCGTCGTCGTCGTCATCACATCACGTACATGCAGTGTTCTCCAACTCATGTCTTCATCATCTTCATCATCAACATTATCAACATCATCATCATCATCATCATCATCATCATCATCATCATCATCATCATCATCATCATCATCATCATCATCATCATCATCATCATCATCATCATCATCATCATCATCATCATCATCATCATCATCATCATCATCATCATCATCATCATCATCATCATCATCATCATCATCATCATCAACAACAACAACAACAACAACAACACCAACAACAACAACAACAACAACATCAGCAACACATCAATATCGTCGTCGACTACATCGTCGTCATCGTCACAAACATGATTGTTATCATGCTATATGGTAGTAAGCTTCTTAATCTCCTTGAATGTCTTAAATCAGCAACCGTTCCAAAAACAATTCTATGTACGATTGTAAATAAATCTGTTGATGATGTCAATTATATAGGCCTATGTATGTATGCATGATATGTATGTATGTATGCATGATATGTATGTATGTATGCATGTATTTAAGTATATATATATAGGCCTCCAAGTTGTTTATTTATCATGTCATATAAACGTATTGTACGCATGCTGAGGCTTTGAAGTTCTGGGCCGCACGGAATATACGAAGCGGCGGACGGCACATAAAGAGGCGGAGAAAGCAAGACTGGAGGCCGCTCATCGATCTCTATAGAATCGATTCTCGTTCCACTGTTATAACCCAGAGACCAAAAGCCACGTTATATATGATTTCAAAATGCTCCACAAACCTTCCTATGCTGTACATGTTTATAAGAATATAGTATATATGTATGTATATATATATATATATATATAATATGTAGATTATATATATATATATATATATATATATATGTGAAGGGGCAGAAGCCCGTATATAGAAGTTATTTACGTATATAAGTCGCATGCGTATATACGAGGGTTGATCAATAAGTAATGAGAAAAACATATTAGACAGCTTTTTTGCAGAATTTTTTATTTTTATTTACTAGCTTACTTATTTAGCAGAGTTTTTATTTTTAAATTGTCACGTGGGCCATTACTGTGGTTGCTAGGCAACTGCCGGAAGCCGTCTGCCCAGCGGCTGTTGTAAATAATGGATAAAAACGAGAAACGTGCGGTTATTAAATATTTGCATTTAAAAGGATTGACTCAAAATGAGATTGCAACGGACATGAAGAAGGTTTTAAGGGACAATGCCCCTTCACAGGCTACAGTCTATCGGTGGGTAGCTGAATTTAATCGCGGTAGGCAATCAACTGAAGACGAGCACCGTTCTGGCCGCCCTATTGAGACCTGTACCAACGAAAACGTTCAATTCGTCCAGGATCTGATACAGAAAGATCGGCGGGTTAATATTAGAAATGTAGCAGATTGTTTGAAGTTGTCGTACGGCACAACCCATCATATTATTACAGACATTTTGGGGTACAACAAGGTCTGTGCTCGATGGGTTCCACGAATGTTAACACATGAAAACAAGCAAGTCCGACTAACAACTTCTCGTGAAAATCTCGACCTTTTTAGAGAAGACCAGGCAAAGTTTCTACGCAGATATGTCACTATGGATGAGACTTGGGCTCACCACTTTGATCCCGAGACAAAACTGCAGAGTATGGAGTGGAAGCACGTCGATTCCCCGACACCGGTCAAATTCCGCAAAATTGCATCAGCGGGTAAAGTTATGGCATCCGTATTTTGGGACAGTGAAGGTATTTTGATGATTGACTACTTGGAGCGTGGAAAGACTATCACGGGTGTCTACTATGCACAGTTAATCCGAAAACTTCGCGTGGCTATTAAGGAAAAACGTCGAGGGAAGTTGCGTCAAGGTATCGTGTTTCATCAGGACAATGCTCCAGCTCACACCTCGTCTGTTGCAATGACTGCAATTCGCGAGTGCGGCTTCGAACTGCTACAACACCCACCCTATTCTCCAGACCTGGCACCGTCTGACTTCCATCTGTTTCGTTATCTGAAAGATTCGCTTCGCGGACAGAAATTTGACACTGATGAAAGTGTTATCCATGCCATAAATGACTGGTTTCAGGAGCTAAATAAAACTTTCTTCCTGGAGGGTGTAAAAGCACTTGAACATCGCTGGGAAAAATGTGTTGAGCTTCAGGGAGATTATGTTGAAAAACTATAAAACAATTTTGGTCCAGATTTGCTGTCTAATATATTTTTCTCATTACTTATTGATCAACCCTCGTAAGTCGCATGCGTATATAAGTCGCATGCATGTATAAATCGAATGCCTTTGATTTGTCATATATATGCCGTTTAGAATAATGGCAAACCGGTCACAGCGTTGTTTGAATCTGGCGTCCGCTGTGACGTTACAGTGATGTATCACACAATTCTGAACGCAATAAGCGGTTCTTAAACGCCGTCATATTAATATTTGATAGCGGTTTTAGTTCGTTTATGGGGAAAGCGGTGCATTGTTGATAATTTTGAAGCGGCTGAGTAAATTGGAATATTAAGCGCAAGAATTTCCTAACTTTCCGACGACCCAAAGCAATACTGCTTTAATGATTTCTTTATTCTGCGCCTGTGCCGGTGACTTTGGGACTTATTTGATATCGAGCTTAAACGGTGTAAGCATTAAAATGATGTCTAAAATCTGCAGACACTGAGATACTGCAGCCAGAGCACTCACAGCAGTGACTTGTAATATCTCTGACATGTATAGCCATCTACACAAGCATTTACTGTGGCCGTTACAGTAGACAACATAGTCTAGTGGCATTTACAATACAATACAATTAGACATTTATAGCGCGCTTTAACAAGAC
Source organism: Aporrectodea caliginosa (assembly GCA_020284085.1). Lineage (NCBI taxonomy): Eukaryota > Metazoa > Annelida > Clitellata > Crassiclitellata > Lumbricidae > Aporrectodea > Aporrectodea caliginosa. The sequence goes on from JACEVL010000949.1 coordinate 270,759, forward strand.
AAGTCTTGAACGAGAGTGCGTTTGCGCTGTGTTCTTAGCCATAGTGTAACGAGAATAGATCAGTTTTTAATTTTGATTTAAATTGAGTAGCAGATGAACATTGACGGATTATAGCTGGGAGACTGTTCCATTCTCTGGGTCCGGAGACAGCATTTACATGTATGTAGTAATTATATGACATAAATATTGCAGCCCTGTATGCCAGTCGACATCAGAGGTACTTGGATATCAAGTAGTTTGTGCCTGTATACTGTAAGTATATTGTTGTCATATTGGCATGTAGCGACCTGACTTGAGTCTCTATTGATATCTCTAAGCAATCCCTCGGATATGACGCAGCGCTCGTGAATAAGTTTGTGCCCTACGCTTAGCTTTCAAGTGGCTCTGTAGAAATGTGGACTTAACGATCACGGTTAAGATATCCGTTAGAAGACATATACGTCATACTTTTAAGAGTTCGGACATCTTTGATGTGAACTTCTAAAAGAGAGAACGTAGACAAGACTTACCGACGGCAGGTGATTGTTGGAAATCGGCTTGAGGACCATTGTCTTCGGAGTGGACTGGGTTGTGATGCAGAGCCCAACAGTTATCCCATCGATTCAGATGTCGGTAGACTGTCCCTTTCCAGAACATCTTGATAGCCGTCTGTTACCGAATACTATAGACTCACGAAAAGGTAGTACATGTCGCCTTCCGAATTGTACAGAGCTCGACAAACCAGCAGTCCTAAAAATGTAAAAGATGTGTATACAGTTACGGCAACTATACCTCTCAGAGTTTACCTATGAAATTTGATTGACAAAGTGTGGTTTCATTTGTTGAAATTTACCCAGTTTTCTCAGCAGTTATGAAGCACGAATGAGATTCTATTTAAATAGAACTTCAAAAACAAAGTGCGTTGTAACTTGTTGAAATTTTAAGTTAACAATTTCGCACTACATCGTAATCTCCAAACTTCTAAAGCGCCACTCGAAAGCCAAGCGCAGGGCACCAGCTTATTCACTACATATTTTAGGTTCTATCCTTATTTAGGTCTACAACTAAGGACTATTAATAACTGGTTTTATTTCAATAAGCCTATGTCTAACTGATTCTTAACATATAATTTTTTTCATGATCCAGTATAGACAAAAAAGCGTCATATTTAGTGTAAAGTTGGGGTGCTCGGTAGTGTAGTGGTTAGCGTGCTTGACTGTCAATCGAGAGTTCGGGGGGTTCGAATCCCCATCAGGGCAGAAATTTGGTTCCAGGTTTCTGCTCCACCTGCACTCCCCTAGCCAACTCAGCTATGACGAGTACACTGACCGTACACAATCGATGGGAAGATGAGACGGCGAGGGAGAGGACTGGCCACCCGCCCTCATATGCCGAAGCTAAGAAAATGAAGTCGCTAGCACTTCATACCATGGCTGCCTCAGGGCTAGCTTAAGAGACTGCTCTTCTTCTATAACTAAATAACTACGCCTACACAGTATTCCGCTCAATTGCTTTTGGAGATAATACTAAATCAGGAGCAGTCTTAGTTTCTATATATAATAATTTTTCAGTTATCTAAGCTCGTCTGTATTATCAGTGACAACGATCAACTGCACCAGTAGAACTACGTCGCTATTTCCCATTAAGAAAGCAACGACTTAAAGTCCGCCTTCAACTGCATGCGACTTCATAACTCACCGTTCTTAATTAACTCCTATCGGTTGAGACTTCTCCTCCTCCGTGGGATGGATCGCACTCTGCTTGACTGAAAACCAGACACTCTTAATATCATCATCATCGTCCGATCGCGCATTAGGAGACGGACGCATCGAACAGCGGCTGGTACTCTTCTGCGCGCATCATCCATAGATGCCTATGTTTATACTGCAGCAGCGGCGGCTGGACCAGCAGCGGCGGCTGGACCAGGAACGGCAGCTGGAGGGGCAGCGGCAGCTGGAGGGGCAGGAGCGGCAGCCGGCAGCCGTCGATCGAATCGGAATTCACGGCATTTATGTGCGGCCTCCCTTCTGCGCGATAAAGCCGGTCCATCGGAAGATCAGTTCGGTTCAGCCACCGTGGCAATCTCAGACGACCGTAAAGTATCAGGCTCCGGTTATATATGGACACACGCACAATGAACCGTCTCTCTCTCTCTCCTTCAGTCTCTCCCTCGCTTGTCTTCCTATCTGTGGTCAATATCAACACAGCCATATATTAACACGAACCTAATAATTATATACGTGTACTCTAACATATATATATAATATATAATATATATATATATATTATATATAATATATATATATATATATATATATGACTGTTTGCATAGATACATAGTTCAGCGCTTTTGTGACTTACTTCAAAAATGCGCTATATTAAGTGTCTTGAAACATGCATATATATATATACATTCATGCATATACATAGATGCACGACGTCACTATTTATACATTAATATACAAAGAATTATTAACACAGATATAGATATGCAAATATCTACAGCACGAGTCATTGTGCAAACCTCATTATTCATCAAATTATTAACACATACTCCAAACATATAGTTATATACATGATATCTATATATTTACATGGATATATATAAATATACATATATGCATCTGTATGCATATATATATATATTTATTATATATATATGCGTGTATGTGTATGTGCGTGCGTGCGTGCGTGGGACGACGTCGCTATGTGAATGCAAATGAATGACGACGAAATTGCGGCGATGTTCTGCTTTAAGGCAGAGAGTTATGATGTTCTGCGGCAGCAGCAGCAGCAGCAGCAGCAGCAGAAGCAGCTCTTCGGAGGATGGTATCTCGTATGCCGTAGCACACGGTCGACGAAATATGGGACACATCGAGACACATGCACAGACAGAAATGGAGACAGAGACACAGACACAGAGACAGAGACACATAAACATAGAGACACACACAGAGACAGAGACACAAACAGAGACACAGACATACACAGACAGAGACACACAGCGACAGAGAAACAAACAGAGACATAGATAGAGACACATACACATACACATACAGATTGTATAACATGTTAGCCCATTAGTTAGAGCGCACCCCTTGCAACGCGAAGTATACAGGTTCGAGCCTCCTTTGAGACGGTTACAGGAACCATGAGCAAGTTCTTCACTTACAGTTGCTCAGCGACATTGACTAGTGCTTGGCCATTGTATAGTGGCTCTTAATAAATGCGTAATAATTAGGGCTGGGCATTTAACGCGTTATTAACGCGATTAATGCGTTAATTAATTAACGCGATTAAATTTTTAACGCAGTTAACGCGATTGTCACTGCGCCCAATTATTTATAGAAATGAGCTAAAACAATTCTTGATAAAACCTTCCAGTTTAAACTTTAAACTTAAAAGTAAACACTAAAAAGTAAAATAAGTAGTAAAAGCATTGTGTGCTTTTTGTTTATTGACTGCAATCATTGATATAGCGCATATTCAACGTAATAACTCCGAGTCGGTACAGTAGTTGTACTTGTTATCTATTGTGACATGCGTTAAACATTAATCGCGGCGTTAAAAATTGTAATCGTGCGATTAATTTTGATTAAAATTTTTAATCGTTGCCCACCCCTAGTAATAATAATGGTAATAGTACTATTGCTCCACTGCCACTATTACAACTATTTTATTATACCTCTTCTGCTATTACTACCAATACTACTACTGAAGCGCGAATCTGAATAATTATTGCATGCGGAGAAAGTGAAATTAGAGATAAGACAACGTAGCACACAGTTTGACTCTGTCTGTCTGCCAGTCTTTCTGTCTGTCTTTCTGTCTGCCTGTCTTTCTGCCTGTCTTTCTGTCTGTCTTTCTGTCTGCCTGTCTGTCTGCCTGTCTTTCTGTCTGTCTTTCTGTCTGCCTGTCTTTCTGTCTGTCTTTCTGCCTGTCTTTCTGTCTGTCTTTCTGTCTGCCTGTCTGTCTGCCTGTCTTTCTGTCTGTCTTTCTGTCTGCCTGTCTTTCTGTCTGTCTTTCTGTCTGTCTTTCTGTCTGCCTGTCTGTCTGCCTGTCTTTCTGTCTGTCTTTCTGTCTGCCTGTCTTTCTGTCTGTCTTTCTGCCTGTCTTTCTGTCTGCCTGTCTGTCTGCCTGTCTTTCTGTCTGTCTTTCTGTCTACCTGTCTTTCTGTCTGTCTGTCTTTCTGTCTGCCTGTCTGTCTGCCTGTCTTTCTGTCTGCCTGTCTGTCTGCCTGTCTTTCTGTCTGTCTTTCTGTCTGCCTGTCTTTCTGTCTGTCTTTCTGCCTGTCTTTCTGTCTGTCTATCTTTCTGTCTGTCTTTCTGCCTGTCTTTCTGTCTGTCTTTCTGTCTGTCTGTCTTTCTGTCTGCCTGTCTGTCTGCCTGTCTTTCTGTCTGTCTTTCTGTCTGCCTGTCTTTCTGTCTGTCTTTCTGCCTGTCTTTTTGTCTGCCTGTCTTTCTGTCTGTCTTTCTGCCTGTCTTTCTGTCTGTCTTTCTGTCTGCCTGTCTGTCTGCCTGTCTTTCTGTCTGTCTTTCTGTCTGCCTGTCTTTCTGTCTGTCTTTCTGTCTGTCTTTCTGTCTGTCTTTCTGTCTGTCTGTCTTTCTGTCTGTCTTTCTGTCTGTCTTTCTGTCTGCCTGTCTTTCTGTCTGTCTTTCTGTCTGTCTTTCTGTCTGTCTGTCTTTCTGTCTGTCTTTCTGTCTGTCTTTCTGTCTTTCTTTCTGTCTGTCTTTCTGTCTGTCTGTCTTTCTGTCTGTCTTTCTGTCTGTCTTTCTGTCTGTCTGTCTTTCTGTCTGTCTTTCTGTCTGTCTGTCTGTCTTTCTTTCTGTCGTCTTTCTGTCTGTCTTTCTGTCTGTCTTTCTGTCTGTCTGTCTGTCTATTTTACACGCAAACAGATATTCAGACTCACATGCATTCAGATAAAAGAGTATAAAAACATGACAAGCGTCTGGAGTGCTAGAGACGAGAGCAGAGTGAGAAAGCGAGTATTTCGTGTCATAAATCTTCTCTAATCTCATAAGAGATCCATTGTTTCGCTCGTTTCATCTTTCGTTACAGGATTTTTAGTTTAAATAAAGGATTTTTTGGCAATTAATTCTAATGCAACGCAGACGCGTTCACTTTATTTATGTGCCACTGAGGGTTTCCGATTTGGATATGGCACCTAAGAACAGTGCCTTCGAGAAATACAGATAAAGCGCTACGTAAATGTCCAGATTGTAGTACATAATCCATACAATATGGCACAAACATGCACATACACAGGCAGAGACATAGACACAGGCCGAGACACATACAGAAGGAGAGATAAGTATTAAGTATACGCACGCCGTATATCTCCAGGAATTCGAAGATTTCTAAAACGAAGTGACTAGAGGACCGCCAGGCGGTCCTCTAGTTTTAAAAACTAGCGGACCGCCAGTCACGTGTCAGATCATTTATGTCGGGCAAACGTTGTTTTTTTTAGTTTTAACGAGTTATAAAATTGAAAGAAAGTGTATGAAACTACTAATTTAAATAATCTAACAATGTGTGATGCAAAGACTTTTGAATCTATGAAAAAGTATGCAGCGAGGAAGGCTGCACATGCAGAATAAGATCCAATATTATTCTTTATCATTGTGAGGTCTGCCGTAGCCGAGTGGTTAGCGTGCTTGAATATAAGATTAACGGTTTGAGGTTCGAATCCCACAGGGCAGAATTTTTTTCTTATGTTATCCCCGTTATTTTTATGGACGTAAACTTACCTATTTCCCTGAGTTTGGACTTGGGAGTGCTTATGAGTAGTTACCTTGGTTAGGGTAAGGTTAGGCGTCGTGAGGGTCGGTTAGGGTAAGGGTTAGGGTCATTAAAAACATGGTACCATCCTAGCACCATGCCAAAAGATACCGTAAAACGCCAGTAAACTTACGCAACCCGATACTAAATGTTTTCCACCTTAGCGTAATGAAGCTTAAATTAGGTTATCTGTAAATTTTCCGTCTTGGCGAACCGCTAGTATTCGAAATTTCAGGGCCGCCTGTCTCTGCTTGGAGTCACGTGAGACTGGCGGTCCGCTAGTATTGGAAATTTGCGGACCGCCTGGCGGTCCGCTAGTCACAGCCTTTATAAAAAGTATTATAATTATTTGAGAGATACTACAACGCGTCTGTGAAGTACTCCATCCATCAAGGCACATTGCACATTTCCAGATAACTAACTTACCTACCTAACTAACTAACTTACTATACTAATCCTTCGTGCATGTCATTCAAGTCTAAACTCAAGACTGATCTCTTCCCCGATTCAGCAAGACGGTTCAGACTGGTCTAGGCCGGATCGGACTCATCGCAACGTAAGCGCGTCGTTTCCCGCGCGGGCGCCCACGTGACATAATATATTACGTGCAAGTCGACGTCACGCCAACCCCAACCTCCCCCCAACCGCCCTCTCCCCATCAAGCCCGAAATGTGTGGCAGCTAGATGCATCCAGCAATCTGAGAAACGTGATCTCATTGCGTCGACCAGAGGCACCCAATAACCGTAAACATCTGATCAACGCGTACACAAACAAGTAAACAAGTCAACCGCCCGATGACTCATCGATATGACGTCGTAGAAATTTCCGCTACAAACGCACGCTTTAAATATGTAGATTCATAAGGAAAACTTACATTAACTTTACCTTCTGAAGAAATCAACACCAGGTGATTTTTTAACTTGACATAATACAATGTTATGCAATCAACAGCAAACCGCACCAAATCATGCCAACATCGAAAAGACCTTAACTGCGTAACAATGAACTACAAGCGTATTTTTCACACAACTGAATCGCTGTCCAATACCCTTTGTCTAATAGCCATCAAAAGCTCAAAGACTATAATTATTGCCTGTCTGTAAGCCCTTACTGCCTGTCCGAGATTTAATGCTTAAGCCTATTCTATGGCCAGTTAGTGTCTGATGTATACGCTGATATTTGTTTAGTAAAAGTCTGGGATGGTCAGGAGTCTGGCGTTCATTACATTAAGATTCGCCTGAGGTGCTGTGATGAATGTTTCAATCGCTGACCGCCTATGTATAGGAATCGTCTAATTTTGGCACACCATCAGAGACCAGCCAGGCATCCTTCTTCCGCTCCTTCCATTCCTTATTCTCCTCTTCTTCCCCCCCTCCTCCTCTTTTTCCTCTTCCACTCGTTTCGCCTTATCTCCTATTTCTCTTCCACTTTCTTCTCCTTATCTCCTATTTTTTCTTCCTATTCATTCTTTTTTTCTCACATTTCTCTTCCACTTTCCTTCTCATTCTCTCCTATTTCTCTTCCCTTTCATTTTTCGCTTCTATTTCTCTTCCCTTTCATTTAGTTCTCTCCAATTTCTCTTCCCTCCTATTTCTCTTTCCTTTCCTTCCCTCTCTTGCTTTCATACCATTGTTCATTCTTTTCTCCTCATTCTCCTCTTTCTTTTCCGCCTCGTCTCCTCCTCCTCCTTCTTCTTCTCATCTGATTCCTTCTCCTCACCTTCATCAACTTCCTCCTCCTCCTCCTCCTCGTCTTACTCCTTCTTCTTCTCCTCCTCCTCCTCCTCCTCCTCTTCCTCCTACTCCTCGGACTATTACGTTTGACGAATGGAGTGCCTTCAACTGATCTACCCTCCGCTCTGTGGCGCCACTTGTTTCCTTTAATTTGTGTTCTTCGGACGGGTTTGAAGAGAGAAGACGCACGGCTGCCAGCGGCGGCTGAGACTGGAGACGCCGCCGCCGCCGCTGTGATTTAGTCAGCGGCGGCTGAGCGTGGAATGCCAAGACACAGGGCGTTCTTGGAGAGGGCTCGGGGGCTGCAGCAGCGGGGTACGTGCGCTGCCTGTAAGTGACCTTCGTTGAAATGATCATGAGGATTACGGGAGGAGGATAAGAGGCTTCTAGGTGGAGGATTAAAATCATGACGAGGATGACGATGATGACCTTGAGGATGAGACGGAGGTCGAGTGGAATGGTGATGAGGAGGTTGATGCGATGAGCAGGATCAGCGGGTAAGAGTAGGAACGAGGTAGCTTAGCAAGGAGTGGCGAAAATGATGGCAATGATGATGGCGATGATGAAAATGATGATACTAGTGGTGGTGCTGCTGGTGGTGGTGGTGATGACGATATCGCTAAAGATAATAACGATGACAATGACAATGATCATGATGATGATGATGAAGACGAAGAAGAAGATGATGATGATGAAGAAGAAGTAAGAGGAGTGGCGCCTTGCGCGTGTGAACTCTAGTCAGCCGCGGCTTGTGTATATTCGAAATTTTTCGGTTCTTGTTTATCTTTTTAACGGAGTGACTGGATTAATAACACTATCTATACCTTTGGACACAGCGATAGTTGTTTACCCTCAACCTGGAATGGGCTCCCACTTGAGCTGCGCTTGATGCCTCGCAGCAATTTGCCTGCTTACTGCCGCCTTCTCAAGTCTTCTCTGTTTAGCCGTGGCTGGGCTGGGAGCGCCTCTGAGTAGGTTCCTTGAAGGGGCGCTATATAAATGCTCGGAATGAATGAATGAATGAAGAAGACGAATAAGAAGAAGAAGAAGAGGAAAAAGAAGAAGATGATGATAACAACAATAATAATAATGATAATGATGATGATGATGATGATGCTGATGATGATGCTGATGATGATGATGATGATGATGATAGATGATGCTGATGCTGATGCTGATGATGATGATGATGATGATGATGATGATGATGATGATGATGATGATGATGATGATGATGATGAAGGTGCTAATGATGATGATGATGATGATGATGATGATGATGATGATGATGATAATGATAATAATAATAATAATAATAATAATAATAATAATAATAATAATAATAATAATAATAATAATAATAGTAATGGTAATAGTAATAATAATAATAATAATAATAATAATAATAATAATAATAATAATAATAATAATAATAATAATAATAATAATAATAATAATAATAATAATAACAGATGCTTTCGCTGCTTCATCTACGAACATTATAACATCGCAAAATGCAGGTGCGGCAGCCGAAAAGGCAGCTGGCAACAAGAAAAACAAAATATGCCGCTATCTCATAATCACATCATTTCGTCCCTGTTGCAGTCGAAACTGCAGGAAGCTGGCACACAGAATCACTGCAGTTTGTTCAAGAACTAGGACGCAAGATGATGATGATGATGATGATGATGATGATGATGATGATGATGATGATGATGATGATGATGATGATGATGATGATAATAATAATAATAATAATAATAATAATAATAATAATAATAATAATAATAATAGTAATAATAATAATAATAATAATAATAATAATAATAATAATAATAATAATCTCAGCAGCGACAGGCGACCAGCGTGAGACCAGTCATCTTCTACAACGCTTATCAGTCGCCCTACAAATCGGAAACTCTCTATCTGTTTTAGGCACCTCAGATTGCAACAACAGTAGCCCAGGACTGAACGGCGGCTTATAAAAATATTGAAAACAGTTACTTTTAATCAGTCTGTACATATGTTTGTTGGCTTTATGAAGAAATAAATTTGTCTTATGATAATAATAATAATAATAATAATAATAATAATAATAATAATAATAATAATAATAATAATAATAATAATAATAATAATAATAATAATAACAGGTCCCTGAAGGATCCTTTTTTACCTAGAAGCATTTAAAAAATAATAATAATAGTTAATTCATTATTATTATTAACATTGTTCACATTGCCTTCAAACACGGCATCCTTATACACCTTTATGCTGACGACACACAACTCTATATTAAACTTGCTGCCAAAGACTTTGATAATGCAATGTTTCGCTTAATAACTTGTTTCACTGAAATCCAATCATGGTGTGCATCCATGCGCCTTAAACTGAATGCCTCCAAGACAGAACTTATATGGTTTTACCGCAACCCATTACCTAACTCACAATTATTCCACACTGTACTCAATCTTAGCCCAGATTGCTCCATCAAACCAGCTGATGTTGTCCGAGACCTTGGTGTCCTTCTTGATAACTCGCTGTCTATGAAAACTCATATCTCCAATATAACCAAATCCTGTTTTTTCCATCTCAGACGCATTCGGCAAGTCAAGAAAAGTCTTAACGAGAAATGTGTTCGTACCCTAGTACAGGCCCTTGTCATTTCTAGAATTGATTACTGCAACTCAGTCCTTTGTGGTCTTCCTGCATCTACCCTTCAACCTCTTACAGCTGTTCTTCATTACGCTGCTAAGCTTATCAAGAACCAAAATCCTCGGGATCATGTCACACCGACCCTCCGTGAACTACACTGGCTTCCCATACAAGCTCGCATCAATTTCAAAATCTGTCTTCTAATGTACAGAATCTACACAAACTGTTCTCCTGCTTACCTTTCTTCACTTGTTAAACCCTGTTCCTCTCTCCAATCCAGACGAGGGCTACGTTCATCGTCTCAAGGTGATTTTGTTGTGACACGATCACTCAAAAACTTGGTAACAGGGCATTTGCGCTAGCCGGCCCGGCTGAATGGAACAAACTCCCTGTCTTTATCCGCAAATCCCCAACTTTATCGATTTTCAAAACTAACCTTAAAACACATCTGTTTAAGATTTACTATGATTGATTTTTCTGTTACGCGCCTTTGTGCAAGATTCCAATTTTGTTTAGGCGCGCTATAAATAACAGTCTAATAATAATAATAATAATAATAATACTAATTAACCGAAATGCGTACCTCAGCGACGTTCGTATTATTCGTAAAACAAAAACGGGTGATGGGGTCTTTCGGGTCGCTGGTCCACGTGCCATATTCAGACAGCCCAATGCCTTTCTGTTTTAAAAAACCGTTTAAATTGTACTTGTTACGTACTCCGAGTATTAGCATTTGATCTGACAGTAGACAGTTTTGTAAAGCAACATAGGTTCCAGTCCTACTTGCCTTCCAGATCCTTCTGTGTTAAAGTCTCCAGCCACTGTTCGCAACCCCTCCCACTTTCATGTGGTGTCCCCAAGGCTCCGTCCTGAGTCCGCTCTTCTTTATCTTGCATACTGCACCATTAAGCCATCTCACAGAATCCTCCTCTGTTGACCACCATCTGTACGCCGACGACTCCCAAATCCACATATCCTTCTCCTCAACGACCTCAAGCTCTTTTTCCACCTCCATCGCGCAATTACTAAATGTGGTTAACCTAATCTCTCAATGTCGCCTAATCTCCTCCACGTCAATCCTTCCAAAACAGAATTCATCATACCAGACCTTCCTGACCAAATCAAGAAAATCCCGGACCGTTCCATACACCTATCCACTAGCTCTTCGTCTATTACCTTCACCTCCGATTCCTCTGTCCGCAATCTTGGTACTTCTTTTGATCCACATCTCTCCTTCTCTAACCACATCTCCAACCTCTCGCGCTTCTGCTTCATGCACATTCGTGACCTCCGCCGCATCCGACCCATGCTGGATTTTAAAACTGCCTCGACCATTGCTACCTCCATTGTCCACTCAAAGCTCGAGTACTGCAATTCCCTCTTCCTCAATATTGATTCCACACAACTCAAGCGTCCAAAACTCATTAGCCAGAACTGTCGCCAGAACGCTCAAGCACTCTGCACTCCCATCCTTAAATCACTCTATTGGCTAAAAATCCCAGAGCGAATTTACTCTAAAGTTCTATCACTAACCTACAACTCCCTACAATACTCCCAGCCCTAATATCTTCGCGAGCTTTGCACCATCCAACCAAC
>JACEVL010000949.1:287500-307500 GCA_020284085.1 Aporrectodea caliginosa
TCCGTCCGTCTGTCTGTCCGTCCGTCTGTCTGTCCGTCCGTCTGTCTGTCCGTCCGTCTGTCTGTCCGTCCGTCCGTCTGTCTGTCTGTCTGTCCGTCTGTCTGTCTGTATCCCTCTCTTTTGATCTATCCATCCGTCCGTCCGTCCGTTCGTCTGTCTCTCTGTATCCATACCTGTCGGTTTCGTTGCTCATTTAAACCGACCTCTGTCTTCTCCTTCGTCTCTGCAGTCCCTCTCTTATAACCGACCACTTGAACTGTTTTAGTGCCAATTGCACGTCACCCGTCGTACCCTATAGACTCCCCTCAGCCCTGCAGACCAGTCGACGGGTGCCATCCGTTGGCCCCTACCAGCAGTGCCACCGGGCACCTCTGCCCCGCCATAATTCGCCGTCCGCCTGGCGTCGTCATTGGATTACCGGAGCGGGTAATTTGATTATGGCGCCCCCGGTGACGGCTTTGTGCCTCGTTGTCGCCGCTAAATGCCTCTTTACAAGGAAATCCTTTTCGCCTGATCTCTCCAATGCAAATCCAGTTGCGGCCACCGCTCCATGACAATTCTAGGCACAGTCCGACGATGCTCCAGTCTCCCTCGCATCCTACATGCGCAGGCATGCTTCTCTCGTTCGTCTCTTCCTTCTTACCTGTCTCCTCCTCCATCTAGTCTTCCTCCTCTTCTCCCAACCTCTCCCCTTTAAAATGGCCAACGAATATTAAAATTTTTAAGTTCCTTTAATTCTTAATTCTTCAAAATCCTTACTCATAAATGACATCTTTTGACGGAGGTGACCATCGTGTGTTTTGCCGGAATTTGCCGCCCCTTAAAAATGCCGATTTAAGCAGCCGCCTAGATCTCCTATACGTAAGGCTGACACTGAGCGTCGTAGCTATTTGGCTAGACGAGTGACATCAATATTAAACAGCATATGCGTCAGCCTCATTCTTATCAGTCAACGGACTCTGACTTGTAAGGCAAGCGCTAAGCTGAAGGCATCATTGGAACTAATTGAAACGAATCTTCGTCATAATACTGGCATTACCCATACTGAGTTTTCGGAGATTGGAGAGACTGCAGAGAGATACAGAAACAGACAGACAGACGGACAAAGACTGAGAGTAAGTGAGTGTGTGTGTATGTGTGTGTGTGTGTGAGAGAGAGAGAGAGAGAGAGACTGATTCGGGTCGGTTCATTTGCCCTCAGCTTGGCTTGGAACATTATACACAAGGTGTCTCATTCCCTTGGTTCTGTCTCACAAAGGCTATATTGTTATGCATGAAACAGTTTAGCGCGCAAATGATAATTTTTATGGTATTAATGTTACCACAAAGCCAAAACTTGTGTGAGATTCGTCGCCTATGGCTCGATACTATAGATTCCCGGGCCTCTGGTCATGGTCGACTTTTTTAACAGAGTACCTCAAGGGTATGGTAAGATTTGGCTAAGCGTACCAGCTTACGGACCACAGCACTTAGTATAGTGCCGCATAACCACTGCACATGTTCTTAATTAGTAGTCTTAAATAAGTTCGTAACCAAAAGGAAAACAGTCACGTCATCAACGAATATTTACGAATATTTGCGAATATTAAAAATAACCTAATATTCACGAATATTTACGAATATTAAAGCCTGTAGTCACGAATTCTCGTTCTATGTCCACAATAGGCTGCCTCTCTGTCTTATGGACGGATCTTATGGATATTGACCTGATTATGGCTTGGTTTTTTGGTGTGCCATCGGTTGATGCTTTGTGCGTTAGGCACCGGCGCAATAGAAGTTACTAATTACCCTTATAGTATCAGAAAAGACAGCTAGGATACTTTACATTTGCCCCGAATTCGACACACCTACATGCATTTGTTTAAAAACTACCTTGGTCTTCAAGTTCTCTGTCCAACCCGAATGCGTTCTCTAAACGTGCAATGACACTTCACGGTGTTTTTAGTCGCTTCGTTATTTTCTGTAATATTCGGGGTATTAGTAGAAAGACGATCGTCCTTCTGCCTTTCTTCACCTGATGCTGTTCCACAGGCAACGTCTAAGTAATAGTTAATATTAAACTGTTCCCAGTATAGCCTACTAGTAGTAAGCTTGTTCCTTCAGTTTCTATCTGTACCTTCTTCTGATCGACTATGGAGCGCCTAGGAAGTGCTTCAAACAAATAATAATTAGGCTATATGTAATTGATAAACATCTAGAAGTAACATTTAACTGACTGCTTATAAGTGCTTAAAAATAAACAAAGTTAACACCTATTGGTGTAACAGTGTTGAGGTTAAAATTTGCAAGCTCGCCTTCGACCTTGCCAATGCACAAGTTTTAATAGGCCTTTAATATAAGACTAAGTAACCGTACATTCTTATCCGATATTTTAAAAGATTGCACTTTACTGACAGAATATCCATGTGCATTAGATGGGACCCATTATTATGGGTTCTACACGGCTTCCATATATGGGAATATCCGTCCTACACGGGGATCTACGTCAAGCAATCAATCAATGAATACTTTATTGCTCACCAAACAATTCACTTTCAGCAATTAGACAGGCAAGACAATCCAGTGACAATGGGAAGACCCAAAGGAACAACAGGTTGCGCTAACAGGGTCGCCCTATTACTAGCAGGCATTACTCAAACATGCTTTACAATTGGTCGTAGTACACAGGTAAATGTCTTTTTTATTTCCTTTGAAAGTCATAAGTATGAACACACGTGGGCATTCTTTCAGTTTTGACAACGTTACTATAGACCTGCTGTATTAGGCTATAAGATTGTTCTTGCAAGTCATCTGTCGTATATCCTTGCATTACGTTTATAAGGCTTCATGTGCTAGAATAACGGTATTGTAAACCTCTGTTATCCTATTACACGGCTGTATCGATCGGATGATTCGGATCCAACGATAAAGCAGACCGCTCACTCGAATGCTTGCTTGGAGGATCAAATGTTTTCAACATGTGACGCAAATTAAAGTATAGACTCTACCTTACTAAAATGAACTCATTAAGGTTTACTTTTCCAGGATTATAGTGCATTGTGACTTTCCCAATTAATGCCAATTTATAAGCCTCCTGTGATTAAATGACATTGATAGCTGTGGCCATAAACAACTGAACGTTTCCTTGCGATATTACTTTCGTCAGTATATCTTGTTTTTGTGACTTGAGGCTTCAATATTCGTAAATATTCGCGAATATTAGAGCATTTTTAATATTCGTAAATTCAATTCATTTCTATTGTAATACTCCTGGCAGTAGTCATGATAATAGTTATGCTAACAGTATTATGGTACCGGTAATGGTCATTGTAATAGTTATGGTAATTATAATAAAATCAGTAACAGTAGGCTATTACCAGTAGGCCTACTAACTTATTTTACGAAGCAGCGCAACGTAGAAAGTGCTTTAATATAATAAATATGCGAGACAAAGTTTATTGTCGCAATCCTGTTAGAAGTGAAATCATCAATAGCAATAGTATTAATAACGATAATATCGGTAGCCTAATGTTATAAGTTTCGAATTCATCAATATAAATAGCGAACTGGTCGATATTGTTATCGCTGCGATGGCTAGGCAGTAAGAGAAAAGCCGATCGTAGGCATTCAGGCTTAAGAACAGAGATTATATTTTGCAGTGGTTGTCTACGAAACCAATATGGCGGCGATTAAGAACAAAGCGAACATTTTCATCCAGGCTTTCAAGTTAACAGTAAGATTACATGATATAGTAGTAACAGATAATAGCAAGTTTAACAGAAGTCGAATTTAACTGTATGACAGCCTGCAAGGCGCCCATCTGTCCTACTGCTCATGTTACAGTCGCCCCCTAGGGAGTTGAAGGCTGAGTCAACCTTATGGGGCTAGTGGGTATCGAACCCGCGTCCTTCTGATCTTCGTGCCGGCATATTACCACTCAACCATCTAACCGCCCCACAGTGAGATAGTGTCCACTGAGACAGTAAGTAAAGTACTATCGTCCAAACCATTCCACAGATTTAACGACTGTGCACTGAAGAACCTCTGTCCTAATGTTGCTTTGGGTTTCTTAAATAGTTTATATCTTCAGCTTCCAGTCGCGTTGTTTGGTACAAATTCAAAGACCGCTCAACTCCCACTGGACTGTATCCTCCTATCCACTGATCATCTTAAGAGTTTCAAGAATGAACTCTTAAGTGAATTACTTGTATGCATCTCACTTGCGATCACACCTATGGTTCTCGTGTGACTTGACCTGGATTTAACAAACGGATCACTCTAAGAGGTTGCCAGAGCAGGACACAGATAGGGGAGCATAGATGTAGACATACACAAGCAGACAATAATTGTTCTGGACGAATTAATATAATTACTATTATAGCGCACGCAAGGTTATTGAGTTCATACAAAAATTTGCAGCACTTGAACGACTGTAGACGAATACTGTGACGCAATTGTTATAATAATTAGAGAGACAATAGAGACGAATACGGAGTTACATAGACACGACGACACAGGTTACAACGGTCTCTTCCTCCGCTACTCGACGGCAGCGTTTGCATAAGTTCAGTTACATCGGTTTGCAAATTAATGCCGCGTTGTGGTCCGTTCGGTAGCGTTCTCGATATTTATTTAGACGACTGCAAGTCTGAGCCTCCTGATGAAACTCCGTGTAACGATCTTCGCTGTTCACGCACACTCGTCTCACTATGAGATTTTGATTTGCAGGCCTTGTGCTCGTAATAATGCAAGAAATAAATTTTAAAATGCCACGATATGTCCACAGGAGCCTAGAGGCTACAGGACCCATATTGGACCCTATACATCCTATACGGGTCTGAACTAATGCCCATGGAAATGCTGGCATAAATGTAAATGTACGAGCGTTTTGAACTCCCGAGAAACACATTCACATAGGTTAAGGGTAGGCCCATAGGCTTTATAATAGGGCCCCTATGTATATCGAGTAGAATGGATGTCTGTACAAGCCCTGTCGTGGACAACGATCTTCAAAGACTTTGAATGCCGTCTTTAAAAGGTATCATAACTTTACAAGACCACCCCGCTCGAAACCTCGGCTTTTTACAACGCCTGTTTGAGGCAGATCCACAAATATATTCCACAGCTGACTGATAAAGCAAATTTTGGGCTTCTACAAGCCAAAGGATGGGTCTGCTTCATAGATCCACCACTGCACTGTCTCGATAGAGTGTCAACTCCTCTTGAGAAGGGCTTCGTAAAGCTTCTTTGGAGCGTCGCCAGTTGCAATGCCTTATCATCTTTGTGTATCTCTTCTTTCAGGGCTACCTTTCTGGAACGTTTAGTCTTTAGTTTTGTCGGAATGTTACAAAATATTCTTTTGGAATGTATCTTTTTTTAACAACGTTAATGCTCTCGTCACATTTGTTCATGCAATCTTTTCTGCTTTGTAGCTTCGATCTTTTTCTTTAACCAATAGTAACCTTTTTCACATCTTCATTACTAACCATCAAATCTCATTACAAGGCCAGTTTAAACCCTATAACCTTTTACAATCTTATTGTAGCGTCTTAATCACCATATTTTAAAGAGTCAACGTCAATGTATATGTATCTTTACCTGCATAGAAATACATGCATATATGTTTGCATGTATGTAGACAAATACATGATACATACATGTTTGTATGTACTTACATACCCCGGCACGTGCGCAAGTATACATGACCTCTGTATGCATTTATATAGCTATTTATAAAACACTTAACAACGTTACAAAGGCTCTACACGTGGTCATCTACAAGACCTGAAATGGTGCGACTTGATATATGAGCCGAAGATGTTTTTGAGCTGTCTCTCAGTCGGAAAAGTTATTCATTTTGTATCATCTCAATCTTCTCCTGTGAATGTCACTTTTCCTTTTAAGTGTTAAAAGTCTTCTTCCGAAACTTCACTCCTTGCAATTGTAGCGCTACACTTCGCAACGTATTTTTTCAACTATAGCGTTGCACCTCCCTACGCAGCGTTGCAGTCTTCCTCTGTATAATTTTGGCTACACTTTCCTGTGTAGCGTAACCTTATCTTGGCATCGTCACTCCTACGTGGAGCGGTCACGGAAGAGCGAATCTGGAGTTTGCCTAGAATGCAGTGTCCAAAAACAAACTCGGGACGGAAATCGGCGCACGAGAGCGTCCAAAAAACGACGTCTGTTCCATAGAAAGTCAACGAATGGCACAAATCACGAATTACACTCAAACATCAGAATCTCAACAATACATAGATGGCCCTTTGAAGATCTCATTCACTGACAATCTAATCAACAGGTGGTCTTATCTACAGATGATCCGATCAAAGATCATCGGATCCATCGATAATCAGGCTTATAGATGATCGGATTCATTGGTGATCGAATCCACGCATGATCAGATCGATGGAGAGTTGGATCCAGAGATGATCGGATTTATAGATTATCTGACACACATGATCTGATCCACATATGATCTGATCCACATATGATCTGATCCACATATGATCTGATCCACAGATGATCGGATCCACAGATGATCGGATCCACAGATGATCGGAGCCACAGATGATCGGATCCTCAGATGATCTGATCTTCAGATGATTGGATCAAAAGATGATCGGATCCATCGATCCCTGAAAACAATCCGCGTGTTGTTCTTCCTTATACAGCGACAATTGAACAAAGCCGACGACAATTATTAAGATGTATAGTGTACGTGGTCCTTTCTTGCATGTACGAGGCCTTAATCGATGCCTTATATAGCTCCTATATTTGACGAATACATCTTTGGGTCTTTGGCCGTCCCACAGACCTGTGGGTCTAAAGTCGTCTGACTTTCATGGCGTCTGTAAAACTCGACTCTTTTTCACTCGTTCTGTCCAACTTTTAGAATCTGACAAAGAAAAACAACAGAATGAATAAGCAGACTGAACGGGATATTGTCCGAAAAGAACTCTCTACGGATCAATCCCTGTCCTTACTTGCACATTTCCGCATTTGACATGCCCCTTCCTTTTGTGGGCGCCCATACTCAATGGCTAACTGTGCTACGGAGTGGGCTACCTTGATACTGCTGTGACGAGCAAGCTGCTAGGCATATATACATATATATTAATTTAGGAATTATATAACTGTTCCTGTCCGCTGGTATCCATCCCCAGATTTACGACTGCAGATGAGAGAGAGAATCGTTCTGCTTCCAATACACATCCGACTGTTTAAGTTCCATAGCCAGGCTCTATTGAATTGTACGAAATTTAGAAGACTCGATTAGATTGGGTGGCGTAGGGGTATGTTCGGTGCCTTGCAGCCGGAGGGTTGCGGGTTCGAATCCACCTCAAGCCGCCGCATAGGGACCCTGGGCAAGTCCTTCACTCGCAATTGCTCATGCACTTCGGCGTGAAACTCCGATTCAGTGTCCGCGCTGTAGTCGGGAGCGCCTCTGAGTAGAAATCTTGAAGGGGCGCTATAACAAGTGCTCATACATACATACATACATACATACATACATACATTGGATTACGAATTGTCACCGTGCAGCTAGATACACGTGTTTCTGCACAAAGACTAGCCTACTAGTCATACTGAAGTTACCTTTAATGACCTTGCTTTAAAGGAACTTATAAGCTGACCTTATTGAAACCGTCGCTCAGGTTGACGTTTGAAAATGTTCTCATCCTTCCATCGACGCGTCTTTGGTATCGCAACTGAAACACATCCCATATGGCCACAGCTAACAAGCGGGATAAGCCTTACGCAGTATTATTCAGTATTCCTTAGCATTTGCGTAGTATTATCTAGTAGGCCTACTACTTAGCTTGTATACGTAGCATTATTTAGTGTTACTTAAAAGTATAAAACATAAGGCAAAATCAAGGACCTTAAATAATTACAAATAGATGTCATATACTTCAATAGGGAAACTGAGTTCAGTCTCATGCTGTGAAGCGTCACTGACCTTACAAGCCGTTTCGATGGCGTTGCAAAGGAGAGCAGCAACTGGTTGACAGTAGAAGACGTGAGCGATGGGAGATTGGTCTTGGCCGGAATGGATGACGAACGAACACAACCTGTCCAATGGAAAGCAAAGGCAACAGATCCTTCATCACAGTTTATCGAGCTAAACTGTTTCTGTACAGCCATGTAAACAGTTACCATAATTGCCTTAACACACGTCTAAGAGAATGCGTTCGGCGTATAAACAGCAGCGAATTATATTATGACACTAATTGGACGGTTGACAGGTTGATAGGCTGAATGTTTAAAGAAGTGTTCTGGCACTCTGGCGAATAATATAAGACACACACAAACACCCCTCACACACACACACACACACACACACACACACACACACACACACACACACACACACACACACACACACACACACACACACACATGTGCACAAAGAGAGGGGAAAGCGGGCAAGGTATGATTGAAGAGAAGGAGGGGCAAGAAACAGAGAAGGACTGAAAGAGGGGAACACATACGAGGGGAGGAAAAGGGATAGGGAGAGACGGATATGGACAGGAATAGGAAGATATGGAAACTCTTAGATGGGGATATTGTCAAACTAGCGCGCAGACGTTCCAGGCGCTATATAGCCTAGGTATTGTTTTAGTCGGCTTTACTGGTCTGGCAATTATATAATTCATGTTCTGCTATACATTTGCCACTCCTTACTCCTTGAAATACGGTGTCACGGATGGGTCGAAGTACGCTATATATAGGCTTGTGCTGTTCCATGCAGAATGTGTTCTTACCCTAACCTCTGACCAGGTGATCCTCCTCTCGATCGCTTACCTGACATTGTCTGCTGCGATGCCCATAAACGACAGAAATCGAACGGAACAGACAGCCAACACCTTCTCAGGATTCTGAAAACAAATTATGATACTGCTGTAGATCAGTGCGCGCAATTAGTGAGTACGTAGTATATGTAGGTACGCCTAGTCGCCTGTATACGTACTAAGTAATACTCAATAATACGACGTAGCCTAGATACTAAGTAATAATAAAAACTACTAAGTAAATATTAAGTAATACTAAATAATACAACTTAAATACTAAGTAATACTACTAAGTAATAGTAAATAATACTACGTCAATATATACGACATAATACTGCGTAAATACTAAGTAATAGTAAATAATAAATAATACTACGTTAATGCTAAGTAATGCTGAATAATACTACGCTTAAGTAATTAAACTAAGGAAGTAAATAAGTAAGTAAATAGTAAGTTGGAGCCTTAGCAAATTCTCTGCCTCCTCTATCTGGTCTTTCTGACAACCGGACTTGACTCTCCATTGAAACTCTGGTGCCCTGCGCGCTGATCTTCTGAGTGGCGCTTTAGAAAAAGGAGTTTACGATTACTTGAGTAAGCCTAAGTAAGTAAGTAAGTAGGTGAGCAGGATAATACAGACGTGATGCTTAGCGATGGTGATGGTTGACGGAGCAACAGCGACATCTACGTAGGTCCAGTCCTCTGAGGACGACGAAACAACGGAATGGACCTTCTGGATCGCCCTGTTCAACATCTCAACGCCTAGAAGAAACAACCAGTCCGACATTATTCCAATTATATCTATGTTCATGTTGTATTACTCAATAGTGACAAGACGACTATAGCTATCAATGGTATAATTATATACCCAGGAGGCCACTCCTTAGGTCAGATTTGTACTGGGCTTAGCCTCGCAAACCAATGAATGAAATAATTCATTGTATCATATATTCGTTTATTGTGTTAACAACAGACATAACGCTGTAGGTGTACATAGAAAAAAACATCTAGATATTATAGTATGAAGTAATAATAGCTTAGTAAGAGTTCAGGAATAACAGACGAGTTCATACATATGGTTCATTGATTCATTGATTCGTTCATTCATTCATTCATTCATTCATTCATTCGTTCATTCATTCATTCATTCATTCGTTCGTTCATTCATTCATTCATAAACGAGTGAATGAATGAATGAACTATTTCTTTGAATCATTCATTCGTTCGGTCCTTCGTTCTTGCATGAACTTCATCCTAGACTTCATTTTGACTCCTTGACACACTTCTACATGTGCCTCTCATGATAGAAATCAGTCAGGTCCACGAATTAATATCAAGGTTACGAACGAAAAAACTGCGTATTCCGGTCAGAAAATTCCGACGCTAGTGTTTCGTGGTCGAGATTGGATCGTCTTTCCAGCCACATCTACTGCAGTTTGGATTGGTTCAGCCAAAGACGATTTAATCGTAATCGTATCTTAATCGTAATCTCATAATTTCTAAAGCGCTACTTTAAAGTAAAGCGCAGGGCCCCAGCTTATTCACGAGCGGTGCGTCGTACCGATTGGACAAAATAAACGCCTGTAGCCTACTCCGAAACGGATACATATATATAATGTACCCTCGCATATTTGTAACTGCAGTGCGAATCCGTTACAAATTCTAGGGCCTATAATTTATTTGTAATATAATATTTGTCAATCAATCAATCAATCAGTCAATCAAAGAAACTTGATATAGCGCCCCTTCAACATATCTACTCAGAGGCGCTCCCGGTCCAACCACGGCTGAAAAGAGTAGTTTTCAGAGAGGTATAAAATGCAGGTGAAGAGTTCCTAGGTATAGGAGACGGAGCTGTATATATTATTTGTATATTTTTATATATTTATATATTATCTGTACACTATTTGTATATTATATTTGTGTATTATTTGCATATTTCTAGTATTTACGGGTTTATGTGTGGGCGTGTGTGTAATAAGCTGTTGTCGAATAAACTGCATGGAAGTCTCTGAAGGGCCTTTTGGCGTGGAATATATTATTTGGAGAGCTGCATTGGAATGAGCGCCACAGCGGAATAGCGAATGTTTATGGAATTAAAGTTTTCTTAGTCCTGGGTTCATCAATTTGTCCCTCGAAGACGCAAAGGACAAAATCATCGCCCTCTGTTTCTGATTTAACATCCTTGTTTTGAAGTGGGTCGCTGTCCAACAGACCCCGTTCCGAGAGAAAGAGCGAGAAACACAGCTACAGATAGACAAACAAACAGACAGAGGTAGGACGACCAGAGACATAAAGGAAGAAAATCAGAATGTAAATGTACACATTTTTATGTAGCGACCGCATAGGCCTAATGGGCGTCGACCCTGCTCAATTTTGAATGAATTGATCGGGTGAGATCTCCTCTCATCACCGCTGCGTTTAAGGTCCTCGTTTACGGACCGTGAAATAAGCCACCTTCGGGAAGCGAACCGCGATCCGCACGCTCTCTAACACAGAGCCGCATGGGACACAGCCTACGAAAAGAGACATGCGCTATTATTTCTATGCGTGCCTGTGTGTGTGTGTGCGCGTGTGTGCGTGTGTGTGTGTGTAGGTAGGTAGGTAGGTAGGTAGTTAGGTAGATAGGTAGGTAGTTAGGTAGGTAGGTAGGTATGTATGTAGGTAGGTATGTAGATAGGTAGGTAGGTAGGTAGGTAGGTAGATAGGTAGGTAGGTAGGTAGGTATAGATAGGTAGGTAGATAGGTAGGTATAGATAGGTAGGTAGATAGGTAGGTTTGTAGGTATGTAGATAGGTAGGTAGATAGGTAGGTAGCTAGGTAGGTAGTTAGGTAGGTATTTAGGTAGGTAGCTAGGTAGGTAGCTAGGTAGGTAGTTAGGTAGTTAGGTAGGTATTTAGGTAGGTAGGTAAGTAGGTAGGTAGCTAGGTAGGTAGTTAGGTAGCTAGGTAGGTATTTAGGTAGGTAGGTAGGTAGGTAGGTGTGCGTGCGTGTGTGTCCACATTTCTCCATCCCGGTCTCTGCCTTTGTCTCGATCTCCTTTTCTTTGTCTTTCTGTGTTCCTGTCGGTAGCTGCGTCTCTGCGACTGTATCTGTCTAACTGTCTCTGTCTGTCTGTTTGCTCTCCTTTCTTCTGTTGCTACATGTATTTCCCTTCTTCTTTCACTCCATTCACTCATCCAACCTTCCTTCCTTCCTTCCTCCCACTGTCTTCTGTTTTCTGACTCTCGCTTACTGTTTCTCTGTTTCTCTGTCTGTCTATATGTCTCTGTCTCTGTCTCTGTCTCTGTCTCTGTCTCTGTCTCTGTCTCTGTCTCTGTCTCTGTCTCTCTCTCTCTCTGTCTCTCTCTCTCTCTCTCTCTCTCTCTCTCTCTCTCTCTCTCTCTCATGTCTGTATATCTGTGTGTCTGTTCAACTATCTCTCTCTAAATGTAATAATCTTATCCAACCGATTTACAGCAGACACGATTAGTTACATGCAGGTTTTTGACCAACGTTACAGCCAAATAAACATTAACGACTTGCTTGGCATTGATCCCTCGTGGCAATAAACACATTTGCCAGCTCACTGTGTATACCTATATACATGGCTAGTTTACGATAACAAATGGTTTAGATTTTATGCACTGGATGATTTCCTTTCCACCGAACGTGTCCTTTCTGCGAATTATATGTCACTGTAGCAGATTATATGCAATCTAGGCAATTGGCAGAGTTAAAACACTGAGCTCTCTTAAGTGAACTATATATCACTTCCGCCATGTCTGCAATCAAAGATGTTAAGAAGAGAACAAGATTGGTCACTCTGGCAAAAGACTACTGCAGCTGAATCAATGGTACAGCTCAGACACCGTTGTCGGGTTTCGTTAGCCGCCAGTTTATATCTGGCAGAAGATTCGTTGTTACAAAATACGAGTTTATACGGATTGTCATTGAAAATAAAATGCCCTACTTTTCAATTGCACAGGAACGGACAGAGCAGCATGGCAGCTACGGACTTGATCTTATATAGCGCCGGTAACTGTATTGCATTGTATTCTAAACATTTATAAAGAGTCCCTCCCCAGTGCGCAAGGCCACGATAGAAGAAATAGGTTTGAGCAAAGCAAAGGAGGAGGGGCTACCAGCTAGAATTAGAGAGCGAGTAGATGGAGACAGCGCATTCCAAAGAGGTAAAGGACCGAGACTGAGCCATAGCTGTTCCAGTATGAGGAACTAGAAGATCAAGTCTGTTTGAAGAGCGTAGTGAACGATGCGAGGAGGATGAAAAAGGCCGGAGTAAAACATCTGCTAGATATTTCGGGGCAAAACCCCGTTGTTCCTCGAAGGCCAGAATGAGGATTTTGATTTCAATGCGTGCAGAGAGAGGAAGCCAGTGTAGTTGTTCAAACATGAAGGTAGAAATGTCAGAGAAGCGTGATAGGCATGCTATTAATCTAGCGAATATAAGTTGGTCTCCCTGACGCGGCTTTTGTGTGGAGCTGAGAAATTTGGAAGATTTACATTACGTTACAATGGGTGCATCCTTTTGTACGCAAGCTACACGAATCAGTACAGTAGCCGACTGATGTCATAGGTCTAAGGCTTCGCGCATTTTAATCGGCCGATTTTGTTCACATCGCTTGTTATGTGAATCAGAAACGAGAAACTCGTGTTCATTCGTTTCACGATTCTCTGTAGGCCTATGTAAACAAACCATCAATATTCTTCCTGTGGCTTTATTTTGTTCTGCTGATGTTAATTTAAACGCACAGAACTACGAAAGACGTGGCTGGTTGCAATAAGGCGCCAGAAATGGCAACCGAAAACGGCAGACCTTATCTGTTCATAGCTTTTCTCGGTTGCAGTTTCTGAAAGTATACGACTCCCAAATGAGGCTAAAAGAGAATTCTGCGCGCACTTTGTACGAACATTTGAAAACTGCTCTTTTCCGCCGGGATTTGACTGAGAGCGCCTCTGAATATTTATCATGGAGAGTCAAAAGAGGCGCTGTATAAATACTCTGAATGAGTATTTTTATAGCGCCTCATTCATTCAAAGAATTAAGTAAATTAAGTAAAGGATACAGTTCCTGGAAATGTTAGTTTCCGCTCCATTTGCAGAAGGAGATACATTGAACTATTCTCTTCTTAACCGGAGAAAAGCTAGTGTCACCAGCTGAGACTAAAGTCTCCCAATCAACGTCTTGTTTGTTAGGTGATCATTTAATTTGCTAAACCCCTTCTTAATTTTACACGATAAACGATCATGGTAGGCCTATATATGGGAAATTGAGAAAACCGACGGTTTCTGACAGAGTCAGTTTTCTACCACAATTTCCAGATCGCTATTACGTCAATCTATCTTAGTTCCGCGTTTACCTGGCCAGATAATCCGCATAGCCCAATGTCTTTGTAGTTTTATAATGCCTATAGTTACGAACTAAGCTAGCCAATTTGTCGAAGGTAACCAATCTTGTTCTTAAAATTTATGTTTGCCATAACTATAAGTGGTTAATTTCTAACCGTTTGAGCTGCATTGGTTCCCAGTCGTTTTTAGTACACTCATCGTTAAAGTGCTACATAAATCCAAGTTTTTAATCCTAAAAATTCTGGATTTAATAAGTAAGTCCAACAAATCTGAATGTTTAAACCCCTACTTTCTGAGGACAGTTAGTGCTATTCTATCGAATGCTCAGTTGTAAGCTAGTAAACAATTCTGTGAGTGGTAAGCATTTTAGTAAGCCTATATACATAGGCCCTGCAAATAAAAGGTTATCTTGAAAGGTTTACCGGTGGGTTGGAAGACTTGTGTCGCTCCAAGGTAATAACAATGAACAATTCTCTTCGTCTCATCACTGTGATTGGAAAGTGGTTTGTCTAAAACAGGAGGAAGACCTCAATTTGCATCTCATATGCCAAAAGCAATAGCACTGAAACAAATTTTTATAGAAGGCCATGGTAGACTCATTCAAAAATGTCTAGAGGGGTTTTCCTATGAGTGAGATATAGAGGCAACAGATTACTAGATGGATAAAATTGTCAATTGCACAGATCCTTATTGGAGCCTAAATATTTGACTACGCAGCGATGTTATGTTACCAGACAGTTATATAAAAGTGTTTTCACTGGCTCAACGTTAAGTTTAAGAACATAGGTCCTATGTAATAAACGTGTAGGCCCTACTTAAGATTAATTAATATCATACGTTAACTGCTTTCATACCTGCTAATAATCTTGATGAATTATTAACTATGAATTAATAATTCTAAATATACTATTACGAATTAATAATACTTAATTAGTAGTCACGATTTCATAGTTAATTATTATGATTAATTAATTAAATTTATTATTTAAAATTTAGGATCAATGGTTTAATCATTATAATTCAGATAATGCGATAAGCTAATTACGATTTAATGCTTAATAACGATGAATCAATAATTCTGATCATAAAACTATAACTTAATAAAAAAGGATGATATCAACATCCATGCCATCTGTCAGCTTTCAATGGGAATCCGTTTGTTGGTTCAACGTGTGTGCGTGGGTTGCCACTAGTGACTCTTCTAGCTTACTGTTCATTATTTTGCTCACTGGTGTACATGTAATATTTTCGTTCGTAATGACACTTAACATCATACAGGCTAGCGCAGAGAGCGCCTGTGATTAGGTCTTTTTAAGAGGCGCCATATAAATTCTCAGAACGAATGAATGTTAATTAATTAATAAATAAATAATAAAAACTACGATATGCGAATTACGAATTAATGCTTAATACAGATGAATCAATAGTTCTGATCTTAAAACTATAACTTAATAAAAACGACGCTATGCTAACTAATAAATAATTAATTAACTAATAGAAACGACGATATGCTAATTACAAATTAATGTTTAATTTGTCTAATTATAGAGCTACTCACTTTGCTGCAGGTTGGTCAAAGTGATTGGTCTGAGATTGGTAAGAGCAGGTTGATTCTCCGACGTCGCACGGGATGTGGTGGTAACATTCGGACAGGTGGCAACGGACACACCGCACCGATCGGCAAGTGTCGTCAAATGCTGTGACATCTCTCGGTCGTTCTGGTGACGCATCGTCTGACACGTGTCACGGAGCGTGTTGGAAATGTTACGGGCGGTGGAACCGTCACAGCGGAAGACGTGACAGAAGTATTTTCCCGTTGAGACCTCGCGAGCCACGTAGGCAAAATCTCTGAAGAACACGATTTTTATAGCGCCTCTACTTGGCATGTATGCGCTTATGTGTATTTATTCATACGTGCATATATATGTATGCGTCTATGTATGTTTGCATGCATATGATTATGTATCTTTGCGTGTACCTATATGTATGCCTAGGTACATGTATGCGTGTACTCATGTATGTATTTATTTTTTAAGTGTACGTATGTATGTATGTCTGTATGTATGTGTGTGTGACTGTGTGTGCATGCCCTCGCTTGAGAAGATGTATGCATGCATGTACATATATATGTATCTTAAAATTTATTTAGCCACCTTTTGATAAACTTCTCAAAGGGGTTCGTAAAGAGGCCGGAGCGCAGCCTTTAAACCCCTTGCTACATCGTTAACCTACTGCGTTGCTCAGTGAAAGAATAAAGGCTGAGGAGTCGAAAAAAATTGATTCTAGCAGGTTGTAAGAATGATCCTTTTATAAGTTAAAGTCTTAGAACTTATGCCACCATGAAGTCGGAGATTGTATGCTACGGCGTTTCTTTGGAACCGCCTAATTCCTAAACAACAGGAAAACTATAATTCGTCGTTAAGGCAGGTAAATAATTACAGAGGAATTTATGTTCGTTTGTTTGCATTGTGTTTTAGGGGCTTAATACAGATCTCTGGGACAGAATATAAAACATTTCCACTCACCTTTCTCTATATCCAATGAAAGCATGTTGAAAACATTGCATACAGTTATAAAACTTTAAGCCTTGAACAACGGGCGCATATAGGCCTAATATTATGCCCTTATAGGACGTGTCTTCACTAGAACTCTGCTTTCTTAACTTTATGTAATTCCGAACAACATGTATCACGAGCTAATGAAATACAATACAATTGTGCATGGCACACTTGGCCAAGATGGCCGAATGCTTCTGTATGGTGACTTTTTAATCAGTTTGTTCTCGTCTATAGAGTCAAAACAATTCCTCGCAATGAAGTATAGACTCTATAAAATCCATAATTTTTATACAGTTTGCTTTACCACGGTACATATAACATCAGAGGTCTACGCTTAGAATAAACCTATATGAACATAGAATGGGCGCTATATAAAGTTATTAGAATCTGCTACAATGACGGTTTGTTGCAAATAAGTAGCATATATGCTTACCTATAGGTTCGTCGCAAATTTTAAAATAACCTATTAATTTTATTTATATACTGTATTTATATAATTATGTATTTCTATATGCAATGCATGTGTTTGCATTTATGTATGTATGTATGTATGTATGTATGTATGTATGTATGTATGTATGTATGTATGTATGTATGTATGTATGTATGTATGTATGTATGTATTTGTGTAATTGTAATTTTTAATCGCATATTTATATAGCGCCGCTTCAAGATACATTCATTAGCGCAGCTCCTGTCGTAACGAGGGGAAACTAGAACCGACCAAAATAAAACAGTGGTAAAGAAAGACAAAGAAGCTGATGTCGTAATGCTAGGCAACCTGTTCCAGAAAGTAGTACCGAACACAGAGAAGCTTCTGTGCTGTACTGTGGATGATGTTCTGGTTGAGGAAACAACGAGGCCACTCTGTGCAGCAGAGCGAAGAAATCTAGGGCCAGAATGGATGAGGCCGAGACGCGCAATTCCCTGAGATAAGATGGAGCAGAGCCGCAAAGCAATTACGCATAGGCATTAAAGAGTTTGTATTCTTGTGCCTATATAATATGTATATATTTATATATGTATACATACGTAGGTATGTACAATCGTACATGTATGTTTGTATGTATATGGCCATTTATATCGCGCCATACATGAACCGCACGAAAGCGCTAAAATATATACATAATTATGTATACATATGTATGCTAATGCGCATATATTCAGATAGGGATATATGTGTGCATGAATGTGTGTAGGTACGTATAGAACCCTACGTATGTCTAGGCACATTTGTGTAGCGCCATTTAAACATCTCACAACAGCACTACGATGAAGATTTCTAGCATAAGACGATGACCCATCTACAAGAATGACAGCTGGACTCAGCTGTATTGTAAAGTGATCGATTTATTATGTAGCGCCATTAATGACATAATTGCTTACTTTCCGTTGGTTCTTCCGACACCCCAGAGGCGGATGGATCGTATGGACTGGAGATTGAGAATGCTCAGATCCTCTGCATCGAGAAGGGATACGTTCTCTTCATCCAACTCCATCAACAAGCTCTTCCCCTGTAAATAAACAAACGATTCAGAATGGTTCAACCATGTAGAAGAGTGGTAGTACCTTACAGATGTCCTTGATTCCGGTAGCGTGTGACAGCGAAGTGTGGAGGGAAAAGATTAAGCGCACAGTGAACACTTGCGTTCTATCAACGTAGGCAATGAGACAAAGCACGCTCACAGGTGATTTATTCTTGACTGGAATCATACAGTTGGTCTCTATCTGTTTCTCTCTCTCTGTGTCTGTCTGTCTCTTTCTCTTTTCTCTGTGTGTGTGTCTCTGGGGGGTGTGAGGGGTGGCCATTCGTGACTCGTTAAATTATCTGAGGAGTAGTTGACAACATCTTGTGAAGTTCTTAAAAAGCGCCGTGAGAAATGCCACCAGGTATGTAAAGTCTATAGATTGTAATAGTAAACTCTCCGAATTTCTAAAGAGCTATAATAGGGTAAGCCTAGAGAACCAGCTTATTCACGAGCTCTGTATCGGTTCACAGATCGATGTACAGTGGAGCTCCGAATCCGGTTGCCAGAGAGACCATAGAGAGGAGGCAGAGCAGCTCTATAGGCGAGCACACTATAGGCCAGCCATAAATAACTAGCTAACTAAATTATTTGTTAGACTAAATTATTGTTAGGCTAAACGTCTATTCATATTTCGCGTGCATTACTCAAATAATAATAATATATCATAATTTCATCGTTGTCATCATGTTGTCATCATGATCATCAGCAGAAACAGCAGAAAGAGCAGCAACAACAACATCTTCATCATCAGTGGGTTTCCTCTACGCAGCGTTGCCGTTTGCAGACTGTGCCAATCGTCCAGTCTTGGATTCGTGTCCAGACCGTGTGGAACCCAAAGTTCAGTCGGTCCCTTACCCATTGAACTTCGCGTTCCACTGTCCGGCTCTAAGTGTTCACACGAAGGGTCTATATAGTCAACTAAACCACTATAACCAACTAATGTGGCCAAAAATTGGCGCAAAATAAATGTTTATTTTATGCGGGTCGTTCAGAGTCGTCACGTAAGAAACTGTCAGATGCGCCATCTAGTAGGCTAACTGGAGTTGACTTGGAACTGTCCCCAGTTCATTCCGCTGGTGATGCAGACGCGGTGTCCTCTGTGGAAAACTGTCCTCTTGTTTCTCGGATTTTATGGAACCTTTCTACGAAATGACAGCTTTGTTTATGTGCGTCTTAAAATGCGTGACTCTATCTCATTACCTTTATTTGCCCCAAATGACTCTTCCCGTCACTTCCTCATCCTTCACTGTCTCCATATTTCCATACCATCCCCTCCTCCTCTCTCCTCCTCCTCCTTCCTCCTCCTTCGTGGCCTCTTTTTTATTTTAATCTTAATCTCCTCTGAAAATGCACTTTTCATCTGCCCTGCTCGACGTCATAGTATCTACGTCATAGTCTTTACGTCGTAGTTTTTGCGTCATTGTTTTAACGTGACGCTTAGGCCTACTCTCGCTGAATCCTCTCTCCATCTCTTCCTATGTCTCATTTCCCAATTTATTGATTTATTATTATCATCATCATCATCATCATCATCATCATCATCATCATCATCATCATCATCATCATCATCATCATCATCATCATCATCATCATCATCATCATCATCATCATCATCATCATCATCATCATCATCATCATCATCATCATCATCATCATCATCATCATCATCATCATCATCATCATCATCATCATCATCATCATCATCATCATCATCATCATCATCATCATCATCATCATCATCATCATCATCATCATCATCATCATCATCATCATCATCATCATCAATCATCATCA